>PVJC01025004.1:0-25036 GCA_004026665.1 Murina feae | reverse complement strand
TTGAAAAATAAGAATTTGGAGGGGGGGGGGGCACATATAAATTTTGGGGGAGGCAAACTTAATAGCATATTGTCCTTCCTGCAACATAATAAGAAAAAGACTCCAACTACTGGTATTTGGGAATTAAAAGTGAGAGTAATTCCTGAATCCTGGACCTGTCAGCTATAGCTATGTTATATACACATAAAATATATATGCATGTGGACACAGACTCGGGAGTGATAATATCATGAAATATAGAATGGTATTTTGTGAGCCTATTTTCCTTTATTTTAAAGATTTTTTTATTATATTGAGAATGTATAAACCATAATAAACATGATTTCAAAGAAAATCAGTTGACTCAAAGAATTGAAAACTCTGCAAATTCAGATTTGAAATCTAGCCCTCAACTTCTAAGTAACATGATTTAAATATTTTTACCTAGTTGATTCTGTTTCTCATCTCCAGATAGGCATGAGGAATAAGCAATATAGTAGCTTGTCACCAAAGTTTTTCTAAAAGAGTGATAGATGGAGCAAAACCACCGGACATGACAGATATACTAGAGATAAAGCCCAACAGTATTTAAACTTATTATATTTCCAGGGTAATCAGCTGATACACTTTATCAAATCTGATGCTTTGAAATATCTAGGACCCATCTCTAGACAATCCTTTGTTCTCTAAGTGCTATTAGCTTGAAAAAGTAAGAGATACATTCTAATAGGTGCTAATTATAGAAAGTGCTTTATTTCCTCACTTGACAACATTATAAATCCAACATTTTGTACTCTACAGCAACAGTGATGCAATGTTGTTCGTTTTACAAAGCCAAAAGCAACAAACAAACACCCAGAAATGCCATCAAGTGAGGTGGGTGCTAAGACTGTCCCCAAGAATATGGAAGATTTCTCCTATTGTAGTGAAACTTGACTTCTCTCAAACAATTTTACATAAAATCAATCGATGACAAGATTTAAAGATAATTGCTGTGCTAGATGAAGACAGGGTCAGACTGACATTCCCACAGGTAAAAAAGGGTTGCAATTCACTAGGGAAAAAGTTATTTATTTTAATAAGTGGCCTTTTACCCTCTCATTATTTTTGTTACCTCTAATTGGTGTCAGAATGTGATCAATATCACATTCTTACCTCACAGGACCCTTGTGAGGATTAAATGATATATAGAGTGCTTAACAGAGGCACACCATACACACTACAGACATGTTGCTATATTATTATTACTATTATACTCCGGCTAAGAAAATATGATGTCAGCTCTGTACCTGCCTGGCGGTGTATTCCCGATGAACATTTTCATTGTCTATCTCCTAACTGTATGCAAGGCCTCTCCTTAGCCATGTTCATTTCTCTGTCTTCCTTCTTGTTGCTTCATCCAGACTTCTCAGGATTCTCTGGCCACTTGATAGAAATTAGAGATAGATATTTAGCACACTAGAAGTATCCAGGTAGCAGGTCCCCCAGGATTTTTGGAATTCCTTATTTTGTTTCTTTACACATGCTTTTTTGTTTGCTTGCTTTTCATTGATTTTTTTAGAGAGAGAGGCAGGAAAGAAAGAAACATCAATGTGAGAGCAAAACATCGATTTGCTGCCTCCTGCATGCCCCTACCAGGGAGCAAGCCCAAAACCCGGACATGTGCCTGGACCAGGAATCCAACCAGCAACCTCTCAGTGCATAGGACAATGGCATGTAAACAGAGTCATACCAGCCACGGTTTCAGTCATTCTTTTTAATACTAAATGTATAATATTCTTACTACTTGTGTTTTTTTTAGAACAAACGGCCAATTGTTTTAGAATTATGCAATTAAAGGAATGGGAAGACTCTTGCAGATTAAGAAGTCAAAGCTCCCAAAGAAAGTTGTGTATAGCACTGCAAAGCTTCCATTATACGTCTCTTGCATCTTTTCTCCACTTCACACTAATTACACTCAGTAATGGGCACTTCGGTATTGTTGCTGTTTTTATCTGTCCACTCTCCTCACCATAGGAGTGGTAAGTGACACAGGTAGGTCAAAGTATCCCATCACTCTGGACACTATCATGGTTTGAGGATAGATATGTGACCGAAACTGTGACCCGTGTTCTTTGAAGATCGATGGGGTCATCCTCTTGTTTATGGGATCATTAGTCACATGAGAAATCCTTGCCAGAGAATTCAGCAATTTGTAATTAAATGGAATGATTATCATTTGTCATATATGCCAGGAACTGTCACTGTTACTTCAAACATATTCTCTCATTGAATCTTTATAACAGTTTTTTTGAGGTGGATATTATCTCCCATTTGTAGATGAGAAAGTTGAGGCTCAAATAAGTTAAGTTGCCCAAGCCAAATCTCCAGTAACTGGCAAAGCAAATGAAAACAAACAAACAACTTTCTATCACATCTTGTGATGACACTTTCCACAGCAGTAAAATACTCTAGTGGTTGGAGCCATCTACTTCCCCCAACAAAAAGACGGGGCTTTCCTGCAGAAAGAGCTGAGTGGGGAGGAGGCCACGTCTAGCACGGCTGCTCCCTAGAAGAGACAGGCTAGTGCTATGAAATGGGTCCACTCCATGGCTGGGTCTAATTGCTAGGCTATGTCAGCAGATTCACATGCAGCGGGGAGAGAGCTTGAATGTTCACATGAGTGATTTAAAGCAAGCCCAGGCTGGTGAGAATTCCCTGTGCTGTTCAGCCTGCTCCCTCTGGAGGCGGCCAATTCAGTAGTGAAGACAGTCTTGTAGATAAAAAGCAGTCACACAGGTGCTGTGATTGAGTGACAGCGTGCCCTGGATTTCCCCATGAAGCTGAGAAGAGCTCTCTCTCCTGTTCTGCTTTCTAGTGTTATATTCTCTCCAGTTAATTTTTCCTGACATAAAATGACTTCTCTTCCACTTAATTTCTTCAAAATATAAAAACAAAACATCCTCCCCTCTGAACACACACAGACACACACCTCACTATTACCACCACCACAACTTTATTTCTCCTGTCTTTGTGCCCCTTTCTTCTCTTAGTGGCAGCAATTCTTCCCCGACATTAGTTGTCTGATACTCTACCTCATGTTCCACTGCCCTCCTCAAAGCCTCGCTGATGATATACGACTAAACCATGGGAAATCTTCGTCCTATCCCTGCCCGGAGCCCCCTGGCATGCCATTTACTCCAGGTTTTTCCCCCCTCAAACATAAGGTAATTTCTTATTTATTTATTTATTTATTTATTTATTTATTTTAATTTTGTTTTATTGCTTAAAGTATTACAACGAATGTTAGGTCATTTCTTTTTCCCTTCTCAGAGTGCTCCTTTTAAAAGCAATTTCCATAGAGAGCTTCTCTAAGCTTTTTCTTACCTCCTCCACTTCTTTGTCCTATCCCAACAGGACTCATTCTAAAGGTCTCCTCCTTCCCTCTCATTTTCTTAATCTGTAATCTTGAAGTATTGAGGGTCAGGGTACAATGTACAAGCGAAACATGTCCTCCCTCACACTACATGAGGCAGGCTGCCCCTGCTGGCTCTGTGCTGCCCCCTGTACTAACCTTTCCTGAAGCCTGACCACCCATAGCATCCACTGAGGATCCACCGGGCCATCTTGCACGACCCTCGAAGTGCCCCCATTGCCTAGGCATTGTTATCATCATTTGCTGATGAGGTCATCCATGGTTATAGAGATGGCACTCAGCAAGGTCACAGAGCCTGGACTCAAACTTCTCACCTTATCTGATTCCAAAGCCAGTGTTTTCTTTTTTTTTTATTTCCTTGTTTAACCCATATGTTGTATTGCTTACCAAGGGAAATACAGGAAATCCGACATTACAATGCTGGATTTAAAATCTTGGCTCACCTGTACGACACAGTAAATGTACGGGACAGTAAATGAGGAAATAAGAAAAACATCCTGGCCCTCCCCAGAATATACTGCTCCACTCTACACTCTCAGGGTGCTGGCAAGAGTCCACAGCACTAATATGATAACCTGATTTAGTTTTGTTTTTAGATTAAAAAATATTCATTTTTTGTTTATTTTAATCCAGTCAGAAAGGCTCTCTTTTAATAATAATGAACAACCAAATATTATTTTGTTTACCCTCATCCCTTAATCCTTACAAAAACCTACTAGGTGAGTATTATTATTACCCCCATTTATAGATGAAAGACCTGAGAATACTGAGAGGCAAATTAGCTTGATGAAGGTCACACAGTTAGCAAGTGGCAGAGCTGTATACAAACCCAGGTTCTAGGGCTTCTGATCCCATGTTACTCTTAATAATGTTATTGACCTCATTTGTGCAATGTTGTTGTACTACTGCAAATATTTTCTCCCAGTTCATGGTTTGTCTTTTTACTTTTTAAATGCTATCTTGAATTTTAAAAGTAAGTTTTTAATGCTAATATCTTCTTATTTTGCTGGCTTCTCTCTACAATATAATGTTGGAGAGAATTCAAGAGAGTGAGATTTCTTATTTTATGTTTTATAAATGATGCTTTTATATTTTATCAGAATATATTTTTCCAATTTTTTAAATAAATCTTTATTGTTCAGATTATAGATGTTCCTCTTTCCCCCCGCCCATAGCTCCCCTCCACCTGATTCCCACCCCACCCCATGCCCTTACCACCCCCCACTGTCTTCATCCATAGGTGTAAGATTTTTGTCCAATCTCTTCCTACACCCCTCACACCCCTTACCCCTGAGAAGTGTCAGTCTACTCCCTTTATATGCCCCTGCTTCTATTATATTCACCAGTTTATTCTGTTCATCAGATTTTTTATTGACTTAATTTTTAGATTCACTTGTTGATAGATATGTACTTGTCACTTTGTTGTTCATAATTTTTATCTTTACCTTTTTCTTCTTCCTCCTCTTCTTAAAGAATACCCTGCAGCATTTCATATAATCCTGGTTTGTTGGTGATGAAAAGATTAGCTTTTTCTTGTCTGTAAAGCTCTTTATCTAACCTTTAATTCTAAATGATAGCTTTGCTGGGTAGAGTAATCTTGGTTGTCGGTTCCTGCTATTCATCACTTTGAATATTTCTTGCCACTCCCTTCTGGCCTGCATGGTTTCTGTTCAGAAATCAGCTGACAGTAGTATGGGTATTACCTTGTAGGTAACTAACTGTTTTTCTCTTGCTGCATTTAAGATTCTCTCTTGTCTTTTGCCCTTGGCATTTTAATTATGATGTGTCTTGGTGTGGTCCTCTTTGGATTCCTCTTATTTGGAGTTCTCTTTGCTCCCGGGACTTGTAAGTCAATTTTTTTTCACCAATTAGGGAAAGTTTTCTGTCATTATTTCTTCTAATAGGTTTTCAATATCTTACTCTCTCTCTTTCTCCTTCTGGCACCCTCATAATTCAGATATTGGTACTTTTGAAAATTTCCCAGAGGCTCCTTACACTCTCTTCATATTTTTGGATTCTTTTCTTTTTGCTTTTCAGAATGGGTGTTTTCCTCATATTTCAAATCTTTGACTTGATTCTTGAGATCCTCTAGTCTACTGTTTTATTTCTGTATATGATTATTTATATCAGTCAGTATATGCTTAATTTCTGACTGGTCCTTTTCCATTTTTTTGACATTCTCATTAAGATCCTTGAAGGTCTCACTAAGTTCCTCAGAGGTTTCACTAAGTTTCTTGGAGGTTTGTAGAAGATTCTTGAGTAACCTTATAACTGTGGGTTTGAACTCTATATTCCGTAGTTTGTTTTCCTCCATTTCTTTCATTCATGACATGTTTCTTTACCTCACATTTTGGCTGCTTCCCTGCATTGGTAGGTGTCCTCTTGGGCTCAGTGGATCAGCCTCCCCAATCACCTGAGGTGGAAACTTTTGGTGCACCCTTTTGTGGGCTGGGTGCACAGTCTTGTTGTAGTTAAGCCTTGATTGCTGTTGGTATCACTGGGAGGAATTGACCTCCAGGCCAATTGGCTGTGGGGACCAGCTGCAACTACAGTGGGAGAGCTGCTGTGCTGGAGACACCCTTATGGGGCAGGACTTGCTTCAGTGGGGCTTTGGTGCTCAGAATCTGACTCTTGAGTGTGTCACTTATGGAGGTGAGGAGTTGAAATCTGGTATCTGACCACTGGGTACACTGGCTCCTGGATCTCCAAAGAGGTGCAAAGTCAGCCACTGCCTGAGTTCACCCAGAAGTAACTACAGCGAGATCTGCAGATTTCTCCTCTTTGTTTGGGGTTTGGAAGTTTTGGAGCTCTCTGACCCAGCTGCAGTTAGGGTAGGCTGCGAAAGGACAGGCAATTTACATGCACTGTTGCGCACAGCTTGTGTGGGGTTGTAAATTGGGTGGGGCGAGGTCTCAGGGAATCACCAGGGCAGAGCAAACAGCAATGGCTGTCAGTTAGCCATCTCCGTATTTCCATGTCTCTGCATCCCGCACCCCCATAGTACCAATTATCATCCCTGTGAGCAGCTCTGAGAGAAAACCACCCTCGCTTTCCAATCCGATGCCAGACAGTCCAGTTTCTCCCCGTAGGAGTCTGGGTCCCTAGAGTCTCGCTGGAAACGAGTTCAGAGCACTCGGGAGCTTGTATCTCCCTTCCAATTGAAAACAAAAAACAACACACCCAGTTGCCAGCCCATTTTGTGCACCTCTGTATCTCTGCTCTTGGCACCTCCGCACCTCCTACCCAGTCTCAATGCACTGTTTTCTTTCCTTATAGTTGTAGAACTTCCACTCAGCCAGCTTTCCCGTGGTTCTGGATGATAGCCATTTTGTCTTTTAGTTGTAGTTTTGGTGTGGTTGTGGGGGGGCAGCACATACAAGTGTGTACCTATGCCACCATCTTGGTTCTCCTCTAAGTTTTTCATAGCCATTATTTTTGTTTTATATCTATCTTGTTTTAAAAAAAATCTTCCTGCCCTGACCGGTTTGGCTCAGTGGATAAAGCGTCGGCCTAAGGACTCAGGGGTCCCGGGTTTGATTCCAGTCAAGGGCATGTGCCTTGGTTGCGGGCACATCCCCAATGGGGAGTGTGCAGGAGGCGGCTGATCGATGTTTCTCTCTCATCAATGTTTCTAGCTCTCTGTCCCTCCCTCTAGCTCTCTGTGAAAAATCAATAAAATACCTTTAAAAAAATCTTCCTGATCTTTTCTTTCTAGTGGGGATATATAATCTTTATTTAAATTCTCCTATTACTTTTACTGATTCTGTGGTAAATTCTTCCTCCATTGGTGGATTTTTTGGATTTTCTTATTATTAGTTTATGTTATTTTAAACGTATTTTAGATGGTTGGATAGCAGATCTATTTTGATAGAGAGGTTCCTGTTATTCTCTCCTTCCCTTTCTCCCTCTCCTTCCACTCCCTTTCTTTAACCCCCCCTCTTCTCCTCTTCCTTCTCCTCTTCCCACCCATCCTTTCAATTTGTTTTCACCCAACCTTTTGCACAACTGATAGACAGCTTGGCTCTGTTTTTGGTTGTGAGGCCGAGACTAAGTCCTCCAGCTTCCATCACATGTAATCTCCAGCCTAGAAAGCAGTTGCAATGCATTTTCTACATCATTTCACCAGTGGGAGATGCACCATTGGTTCAAGCAGGAGCCTGGCTCAGGCCCCATCTCACAGACAAACGCTTTCAGTACAGCTGTCCTGTATAAACTGAATTCCTGGCTGCCTCTCTTACTGAACAGGAGGCCAGGGGGCCAGCAGGACACCTTCTCAGCTTTGCTCCCTATTTTGCATCTATGTTTTATTTCTGGTCCATGAGATCTTGTTTTAAAGCACAAGAATCTCCTTTTGAATTTCTCATTGAACATTTTTTCTATCTGGGGGGAGAGGATGGTACCTAAGGGGACAATTTACAACACTATCTCCATATAAGGTCCTTTATCTTTGTGCCCCTTGTAAGGAGCATGGCTTATCCACAAATGATGGATGCATCAATGAAGACACGCAGGACTCCCTTCCAAGAGAAAATAACGCCTACCTTCCAAGACTGTCCTGAGGCTCACTAAAGTAGTAGGGTCTGGCCTTTGGTTTTGTATTTTTCAGCCAGTTTTACGCCATACGAGTTGGTACTCTGAGGAATATCTGCTGGTTAGACAGGAGTTTGTGGGAGGAAAAAGACTGCACAAAGCACTCCTAATCTGAGCTGGCTTCTGCCTGAAGGGCACATTTTAGGACAGGAGTCAAGTGACTTTGTAATTGGAAAAGAGGCATGAGCACCAGACATCTGAGGAAAGCCACTTGGCCCTGGGACGGGAGAAGGCAGTGTGGGAAGGCTAGGGCCATTTGGGCTAGAATCACATAAGATGCACTGTGTGGAAGAATTCAAAAAAGTATAACCTTAAACCTGTCAAGTGGGGTTTAGAGATCAAAAGACTTACTTAATCTCCTTATGGTCTGAGCTCCCCAAACACAAACTAGGGGAAATGAATTCTGTGCTTTGCACAACCCATAGAACGTGTTATAGGCTGGCACAGCCCTTCCGGCTTGCTGCAGGGAAGAGGGGCAGTGCTGTGTATATTCATGTCTTAAGTGTTTCCACATTAATACTATTAATAAAAGCTTCCAAATATTATTGTTAACGAGCTCTTCTGATTCAGAGGTGTTTATTATATGTGTTATAATTTGGTTATTTATATTGCCTTTAATTTTATTTTTCTCATATGCAAGTTAAAGAATTTAATAGGAGAACTTGGTTAGAAAAGGCACTAAAACTCACATTCTCTTTTTCGTTCACCATAAAACTGAAACCTCCAGGGGTAAATATATTTTAAAGGTATTTGTATTCACCGTAAGGCTAAGCTCTGTCTGTCTCTGGCCCCTCTTTGAGTCTGAAAGGAATCCCCATCTCAGAGATGCCCTTGGGGGGCCCTCCTGAGTGGAGGCTGACCCAAGGCTATGAAGGACAGCTGTGTCCAGCATCTGGAATACCTGCCAACCTGTTGCTGAATCTGCACTTGGCTGCCAGGAAGTCTCTTCTGATAAATAAAAATGAGTGCATCCATGAAGGAACCAGATGCTGTGGAAATAACAGTGCTCAGTTTGAAGATGGTTTTCATGAACTGCAGTTTCCAAGAACAAAAATGTGCCTCTGAACAGGCTTTAATAATGAAAATGGAAACAGTTCTAAAGACCAAAGGATGGCTAGTGTGTTTGCATACCCACAGAAAGATGTATTTGCTAATGTGAGGTGACAGGTATGAAATGAGGTCACAAAATTGTTGGCATCTATAAATATATTATTTATATTCTTTCCTGTATCCAGGTACCACAGTGTGATTTGTATCCAACAGTTAAAGCGGTGAGCCCTGATAAAATTTAACCAAGAGTTATTGTACTTGTAGCATTACAAAAAGGAGACCCCATTTACTACTATTGTTAAAAGTCTATTTTCATTTTAACTCTCATTTCCGGGAGTTTTTTTTTTATCTATTAAACTGTACAAAAGACTGAACTTGACATACATTCTTCAGAGTTGTAGGGACTGCACCAATGTTTTCTGTCCTTTAATCATGTTTATACATTCTACAGTGATTACTGCAGGATAAATCAGTGTGACGTGAAGATCAGAATGTTTTAATCACTTGCCCATGTTGCAACAGAGGCAATGTTTTTATTCTGAGTTACATTATTAGTTGATTAGGCACAAAGCGTGGAAGCTGGTATTTAAGAACACCTATTATGCCCCAATCTCTTTCAGAGAATGTGTGTCCTTTGATCCTACAGCAGCCTTGGGAATCAGAAAGAATCATTTTTATTTTTTCAAATGAGGAATCAAAAGCTCAGAGAGGTAAAGGAACTTGCCCAAGGTCACACAGTAAAGAAGTGGTACAAGAACAATTCTAGCACAAGTCTTCTTGACTGCAAAGGCTCTGCTTGTTATATATTCTTCTATAAGATCTTTATGCTCTAACATAAGAGTGCCAAGTTGGGTGGATAGAAAGAGGATTTCAGCTCTTTGTTCTTTTCCTTTCAGTTAGAAAAATCCAATGATGAAAAAGCAGACGCTGAGTGTGTGGACTAGAATGAGAAATGCACTTTAACTCGCATCTTTGCTGTGGGGAGAGTTGAACCTTCCCCGGACAGAGAGCTTAAGTAGCTACCCTCACCTTCCTTTCAGTCCACCTCATCAGCCCTAGGGAATGCCCTCCCCCCCCAACTGATACCAATGCCCTTTGCCACATACCAGGTGTCCTTGGGCCACCTTTCAAGCTTTTACTCCCAAAGGAAAGCTTCAATCTTTAAACCTCTATGGTCAGTTAATAAGTATTTTTCAAGGACCAATATGAGCCAGAAATGTAGTAGAAATGCAAGATGCAAAGAGAGGGAAATAATACATAGTCCCTGCCCTTCAGCATTGCAGGGGGGACTGAGTATTATCCACACAGGCAGGCAATCTAGCCATATATATATATATATATATATATATATATATATATATATATATATATATATATTAGAGGCCCGGTGCACAAACCTTTGTGCACTTGGGGGGCGTCCCTCAGCCCGGCCTGTGCCCTCCCACAGTCTGGGACCCCTCGGGGATTGGGCCTAAGCTGGCAGTCAGACATCCCTCTGGCAGCCCGGGAACCCTCAGGGGATGTCTACTTGCCAGCAGGAAGCAGGCCTAAGCTGCAGTCGGACGTCCTTAGTGCTACTGAGGAGGCAGGAGAGGCTCCCACCACCACCGCTGCACTGGCAGCCATCAGCCTGGCTTGTGGCTGAGCAGAGCTCCCCCTGTGGGAGCGCTCTGACCACCAGGGGGCAGCTCCTGCATAGAGCATCTGCCCCCTGGTGGTCAGTGTGTGTCACAGTGACCAGTCATTCCCAGTGGTTCTGCTGTTAGGGTCAATTTGCATATTACCCTTTTATTATATAGGATTATACTAAGTGTCCCTCTGCCTGTCTGACCTGTCACTAGGGGGCAGAGACTCAACTCAGGAACTGCCCAGCTGCAGTGACTTGGCAGCAGCCATCTCCTGTGATGCACCCCAAACCAGAGAGGAGGGAGCCCGATTCCTTGTAGGGCCATGTGATTCTACCTTCAGCCCTGGGTTATGCTGTTGCTGGGGCACTGTTGGCCCCGAATCTGATTTACTGCACACTTGCATTTGCCTTCCACACCCTGTACAACAACAACTTTGCAGAGTGCCCTCTAGCACTCTGGGACCCCTCAGGGAATGTCAGAGAGCCAGTATTGGCCCAATCCCCACAGGCCAGGCCTAGGGACCTCACATGCTAGAGAGATCCTGCTCACTCCACAGACTCTAGGGAGGGACCACAAGAGGTTGGCTCACATCATGTCTGGCCCTTCTCGGTCAGTACCACCTCTCCGACCACTTTCTAATTAATTACCTTTTAATGTGCACTTCATCTCCCCTCTGTGTCTGTCACTGTGTCCAAATATCCTCTTTTTATAAAAACATAAGTCATATTGGGTTAGGGTCCACTCTAATGGTCTTATTTTAACTTGGTTACTACTGTAAAGACCCTATTTCCAAATAAGTTTACATTCTGCGGTACTGGGTTTTAGAAAGTCAACATATCTTTTTTGGGGGACCCAATTTAACCCATAATAAAATTAAGGCAGAAAATATAGGTTGGGTGCTACTACAATGAAGCAGTCATTCAACAAACATGATCAATCACTTATTATGTGCCAAAGACTGGGCTGGAGAAAACATGGGTCCTGCCCACAGGATGCTCTAACATTTCTGAGCTATGATACAATGAATTTAGGCTACAGAACCAGAAAGAGCATGGTATCATCAGCTACTGCTCTACACTAATCACTCCAAACTTGGTGGCCTAAAATAGCAATCATTAATTACTGATTATGCATTTGTGGGTCAGCTCAGGGCTCAGCTGATCTAGTCTGCACTTATCTGAGGAAGCTCTTCTTCGAGGATCCCTCAGACTCCTTGGGTCAGTGGGCCATGTGGACATGTTCTTCTCATGACAGTGTCAGAAGAGCAGGAGGACATCAAGTGGAAATGAGGACTGTCACTTCTGTTCATACATCATTGGGCAAAGCTAGATTTACGGTTGAGCTCAAAGTTTAGAGGGGACAACTGTGAAGTTGGGAAGCATATGTAGGAAGGGTAAAAAAAAATGGAAGAAATCTACAATATAGATTTTGTAGTCAAATTGGACTTTGCAGACAAATAGGCCTGAGGTTATGTGAGATAGATAGATGATAGATGACAGATAGATAAAAAAATATATTTTTGGTCAGACATAGCCCCTAGGCTCTCTTTACAGTAAGCAATACCTTGTTGCTGTAGAGTGTCTGAAGTCAAACTCCTTTTTATACTTCTTGTCCTTTTAATCTGTTCTTAATTTGTTGCCACAGACAAGAAATCTGATAGTCAATATAAAATGATAAGAACTGATAATGGTCTAATATATTATCTTGCCAGGAATACACAGAAGGACTCGCCTAACCTAGTGGTAGATACTGCTTAATCCCTCATGGTGAGGTAACAATGGTGGAATTTCAGGCATCTATGACAAACTTTGGGGGTAGGCACAATATTCCTACCACCCCACATACCCTGCCACCTACTCTCTGTGCCTATTTCTCCTTATCAATCATCACCAATTGAAGGTGATGCTAAGGGCTGTCAGAATGCCTTAGGGGAATGCAGATTAAATCTACTCTTTGGGACTCTGGCCATCTGCGTGCTCTGACAACATCTTTATGCTGTCAGTACTCACTCTGTGCTCTTCCCCATCATTATTGTCATGGATACCATCCTCCCACCAGGAAATGTGTACTTAGTCCCTCTGCAGTGGCAGCTTCACACACCTGAAATGTGAAGCCATTTCTGGGCTTTCACTGGCAACTGAATTACAGCATAAACCATAGCAGCTCTTGATGTGTGACAAGTAGGAGGATATGAAATGCCACTGTGCTTCACCAAGCAGAAACACACATTTGCTTTTATGAAGAAAAACTTAAAATAAATAAGTGACTGTTTCAAAGAGAGAATAAGTGACTTTTTAGGTTCACTTCTGATAACTAGAATTTTTTTCTTTAACTTTAAAGTTATAGGCAATAGGGAACATTATATAAATGCAAAACAAATAAAGACCATCTCTAATATCACCACCCAGAGATAATCACAGTTACCTGGAGAATGGGTGTTAAGCCTGGGACTCTAGATTAAGAGATATGTAGTTTCACCTTTGTTTTTTTTTTCAGTAGTGGGGTGAGGGGGGAGGGGTGTATTCCCAGCCTCACGTAGCTCATGTAATATACAAGAATGATAATATGAACTTCATTGGGTTGCCTTGAGAATAAAATAATACAAATAAAGCACTTAGTACACTGACATGCACTTAGTGATTCAATGAATTTAACTATTTTTATATCTGATTTGACAGTTACTTTAAATGCATATATAACATCCCATGCCACAGTCAGGATTAGAATCTGCCCTTGTTTTCTGCCTCTTAGTCTAGTGATATTTCCATTGAGGTATACCTGTGAGGAGCATGGTTGCAAGCTGCACTCTCTCAGCCCTTACATCTAGCCCCACAGTCTTCGTGTATAACGGAGACTCAGCAGATACTGTTGAATAACTAAAAAGCAGTAGACTCCAAGTCAAATTACGAAGTTGCTAACGTATATGTTAAAAAAATGTTTCTGACCTTTGCTTGGTATTACTTTGGAGAATATTAAAGATATCAAGCATCGTTTGTTCTTTTGGCCAACCATATGGTGATAAAAAAAAAAAATTAGGTGCTCAGGTCATGAACAAATCCTTCAAGGATACATTCTGCTTTAGTGGAGCTGACCTGAGCACAGAGATGTTGAGGGGCTAATTCCAGTTCTCACTGTCCTGGCAGGAGGAAAGGAATGGTGATTGGACTGTCGGAAGGGAGGGAAAGCACCCCACTGAGGAGAGGCTGGGGCAGACTCCATGGCCTAGGTATCTGAGAAGGAAGCCTGAGTCAGTGGGTCTAGGACAAGCCCACGGTAGCATGAAAAGTTTAAGTTACTGAAGTCTGGTCCAATTGGAACAAAAAGGCAGAGACTTCCTTGAGAAAGAGCCCATGGGATGAAATCCATGTCCTGGAATGTATAGCTGAGCTTCTTCTCCAGCAACTGGAGATTCTGGAAAAGCATATTGCTGAGAGTTTTTCTATTTCATTTGCTGAGTTTATTACTACAATGGACTCTCTAGTCACCATTTTTTGTCTCTGCCATGAACTGTATATACATTACCTCATTTAATCCTCCCGAAAAATTTCCCCATCTCCATGAAGAACAGCAACCCAGGATAGCTAATTTGTTCAATTTACCACCACTATATCCCCAGTGCCTACAACAGTGTCTGGCACAGCAGATTCTCAGCAGTTTTTGCTGAATGTATGAAGAGGATGGAGACTAGCATCCAAACCTGGCACTCAGAAGGGTAAGTGGTGTGCACACATTTGGAAATGGAGGGGTTAAGTCTGGAACCCAGATCCATGGAATCCCAAGCCCTGCCCTCTCAGCCACTGCCCTCCTCATTCTCAATGGTTGCCTTGCCTCTCAGCTCTTCCCTGTTCAAAGCAGATCACCCATCACCACCATTAGTGCCCTAAAAGTCTGCATCTTGTCATTTCTCAACTGAAAATGCCCCGTGTCTCTCCGTGGTGTTGAGATGACGTTTGGACTCCCTTACCTAGCATTCTAAAACCTTTTAAATCTGGTCCTCACATTATTATTTTCCTCTAAAGCTCCCACAGATGAGCTCTAGCCCAGCACTCTGCCCTCCCCGGAAGAGCTCTAATGCACTTCTGCCCTACATATCTCTCCCTTTGTCTATGTTATTTGAAATTACCAATTCATTCTGCCTATCTCCCTGAATTCCTCCCCACCCTTTAGGATTCAGGCCAAGTTGCATCTCTTCAATGAGACTTTTCCGAATATCTCAGAATGCAATCATTTCTCATTTCCTAGGAAATGCAAATCTTTCCAGGCAGTTCGATAGTGTTCCTATGATTGCTGGCCTTTGTTTGGAGTATAACACAAACCTCTAAACCTAGGGAGTGCATGGACATTGAGAGCAATGAACATGGCCAAAAGCAAACAAAACAAATACTGTATCTAGTCTATAAGAATTATCCACTGAATGGTTAGTGCAACCAAGTATGTTAGGTTAAGCTAGCCAGATGACACATACTAAATATATTTATACAAAAGTATTGATTTAGAATAAAAAAGGGCGAACTCTCATATCTTTATACTATAAAATGGCCCTTCCCTTTCTTCTCTCTTTGACTCTTCACCCTTTACAGTGGGGAGTGTCCTTGTGTGTCTCTATGCCAGGACAGAGACTAAGGGAAGACAGTCCCCTGTGAGACAAATGCACATTACATCAGGCTTGAGGCTGGGCTGGAGTTCAAAGATGCCAACCAAGATTTCAAGCTGGCTCCATCCAAGAGCTATGGACTCCTGAGTGGCAAATGGGGCTGTGATATTACTGCTGATGCAGTTTCTCGGTGACTTCAACAGGGACATGATGGAACACCACCCAACCTACCAGGCCAAGTGAGGGCTTGGCAGGGTGAAAAGAGAAAATCAGGAAAGATTGTAATTTATCAGCACTCGTTAATGCAAAATCACAATGGTACACTTGTCATACTTAGGATGGAAGGATCATTCAGACTGAATTTTATTGTTCCTTCCAAGGTAATCAATTCTTATGGAAATGCTAATGAATGTGACGACATGTGCCCTGTTAGAGAGGAGGTGAGGAGACACCGTCTCATCCGTGCACTGGCACATGCCATCACAATAAATGAAAGCTTGCAGACGTTTGTTCTCAAGGGCAGTTTCTGGTCCTTTTTGAGTAGGACAATAACTGGTGCTGAGCCATGTCCCATCAATTGCCATTCCTATTCCCAGAGGAATGCAGTTGTTCCAAGAAAAAACAAACAAACAAACAAACAAACAAACAAAACTACTACCAGAAACAATCTGCTGAAAATTGTCCAGGAACCAGACTGAGGTCTCTACACCACGTGAAGTAGAAACACACAACTGAGATCTTAGTAGCTGCTCTGGAAATATTTTTCAAGTCATTATCCATTAAAAACAAAACAAAACACACACACACGGTTTCCTTTTTTTCCTGTATAATAAAAGCAAGTTGGGGACTTAGAGAAAGGGACAGCCATGCTGGAAAGGAAGCAGGCATAAGTATTACGCCTGTGTTCTAGGCCAGGGCATTGTAAAGGCGAGCAGGGACAACTAGAGGAGGATGCAAGCTCCTTGAGGCAGGAACTATGTCATGTTAACCTCTAGGCCCTCAGCTTCTGGAAGGTAACAGACTCTCAGGAGTGTTCACGGAATGCATTTGTGCTTGCACAGGAAAATAAATGGGCTAATAAATGAATACGAGTCCTGCTCTTTTTCTATTTTGGCTCTTACTGAGTACATTAGTCCAAGGTTATCAGAATATTATTGTTATAAACCCTCTACTGTAAGTAATACTCAAATTTACAGGAATTAAAACATGATGTTTCCTGAATTCTCTGTAGCTTCCAAGTATTCTAACCATAATTAACTAAAGCATGTATGTTTACTTAGAGTTTCGAAAAAAAAAAAAATCCCTCTGCCCCCCACTCAAACAACTAAACAAAAAACGATGATGTGGTCTCTAAATGGTCCTTGTCAATACCAAGACTGGGCCAGCTTCCTTGATGGTGACCACTAATAAGGACACTCTGTGAGACCTCCAAGAGCGCTCAACAGATCTGCAGGTTTTTGCCCCGCTCTGGCCTCTCACCAGCTTCCTGGAGCAGCACGTCAATGCCTTGTAATGCCATTACTGCCTCTCCCAAACAAGCTCAGAAATATGTTCTGAGAAATGAAATTTTCTTTAGACATTTCTTCACCGAAGCCTTCCAACTCGGAATGATAGAAGGCTCTAGCAGGCAAAATCAATTTTGTCTTAAGGGGAAATAAAAAGTTATTGGCATCTGGTTTCAAATATCTCCGGGAAAGTAATGCTTTCAGCATGGCTAAAAAAAAAAAAATTACTGATTTTAGGTGCTTACTTTCCATAGTAACTCCTTAAGCATTCTTTCGTATTTCCAGGTGCCTAATCTGTGCACGTAATCTGATTATTTCTTACAACCAACAAGAACTGCTTGCAGTTCACTATTTGCCTGAAAATTGCCTTCTCAAGTTTTCAGAACTTGTGTTCTCCTGGGACTATGATGACTTAAATTCCAGTTTACATACAAGCAAAATTGCACTTACCATTGGTGGGGAAACCAAAGCTGTTGAGGCAAAGGCACGAGAACTTTCCCCAGTCTAGTCCACTTCTCCTGTGATGAATCTGACGATGGTGGTGATGCACCCCAAGTGTACTTGATGGTGTATGGAAAATACTACCTTCTATCACCCAAGAGCCAGACCTTGGTAGCATAAAATCCTATGAACTGGGGTATAAATGAGAGAAATTTGTGAACAGGGGTCTAAGAGATACAGACACTGGCCCTGTTCTCTCCTGAGCTGGTTAATGTCCCCTCCCTGGCAGGTCTCTGATTGGCTTCAGCCTTGAGGGAAGATGCTAGAACACCTTGAGGATTCTGTGGATGGTTGTACCACCAGCTGTGTCTAAGAAAGCACTATGAATTGGTTAATTGAGGCAATTACCTGGTAATTCAAACACAAACCCTTCCCTAGGAAAACAAAGAGGTAGGATAATTTGGGAGTTTTTGCCAAATCAGACTAAATGACCACATCCTGTGCATGGATTTAAAGTCTGAGTGAAAGGCGTTCAGGGCTCCTGTCCTGGAGGACACACGAGCAGGTTTGAAGTGGGTGCACTCTGAGCTGTGGGTATAAGTGTGTGTGTTATGAGTAGGAAGACCTAGGCTAGCGGTTCTCAAATTGGAACAAACATTGGAATCACCTGGGTGGTGTGTTAAACCCCAGCTTATCGGGCTCCACTTCCAATGTCACTAGGTTAGGTTTTACCCCTGGGAAGTGCATTTCTAACATGTTCCCAATTGATGGGAATGCCACTGGTCTGGGAACCACATTTTCAGAACTGAATTAGGCCCAGGAAAAATGAAACCGGTGTGAGGCTTCCTATGGGCAACTCCATAGTCTCCCATCCTCTAAAACAAAACAAAACACACAAACAAATAAACTAGTTGAGTGTAGTCATTCAACAACAAGCAAACATTTTGTTGAGCAGCTGTTATGTGATGCCCACCTTGGTGATTTAAAGACCAGCCTTTATCCTCAGGAGGCTCCTAGTCAGGTAGAAAGGCAGACATAAAACAAGATGAAGATGAGGCTAACACATTGTGAGAAGTGACATCACAGAGGTGCCGCTGGGAACACAGAAACTTCACCGGGACTGGAGGTCACCAGGAAAAGCCCCCCGAGTTGGTGCAGTAGCCAAGAACTGAAAATAAAGGTATCAAGGTTAAGAGTTCTGCTTATATTCATAAGAGGCAATGTGCCTGAGTCTAGCGGCAGTGCTAGATTTGGGTGGTTATCATGAGTAAGCTTCCTATTGTATCAGGGACCATTTATGCTGCAAAGATTTCCAACATTTAGCTGGACCAGAATGGCTCAGTGGTTGAGTGTCCACCTATGAAACTGGAGGTCACAGTTCGATTCCAGGTCCTGGCACATGCCTGGGTTGAGGGCTCAATCCCCAATTGGCGGGGAAGGGTGGAGGCGGGGAAGGGGGGCGGTGTGTGTATGTGCAGGAGGCAGCCAATCAATGATTCTCTCTCATCATTGCTATTTCTAATTATCTCTCCCTTCTCTCTTCCTAAAATCAATAAAATAAATAAATAAAAAGATCTCCAATATCTGCCCCTCTGCACATAGTAGGTTTTCAGTGTATGAATGAATTGCTGCCAATGTGTAGTAAAAACTATATAATGAGCTGATCTGCCCATTGGAAAATGTACTGAGAGAAGTGACTTGTTTCAAACTGACTCCTGAGTCAGAGCCAGAGGAAAAAGAACTTTTTAATCACCACAAATCTGGTTTGAATTTGGACAGGCAGACTTTGAATTGAAAAATAAAAAAAGGAATCCTGTTATCAACTCCTTGAACCTGCTACTTCCTCATAGTCAGTAGTTGTGTTTTGTTTTGTTTTGTTTTGTTTTTTTAACTTTACTGAAAATCAACTGCATTTGGTGAGGGTCAGTTATTTTCCGGTGGACACAACTGTCAGATAAGAAAATAGATGACGCTCACCTCGCTTCCAACAGCCATGGCCGTTCACAGTGACATTTTTGTTATGCAAATTGCTTAATGCAGTTCACTTTTGAAAAATTACACTGACATTCATGGCTAACATTTGGCCTGGTGAAATGAAATAGGTATTAACTCATTTAGTTGAAATAGTCAAAAAATAAAAGGTAAACAGATCCTTTTCATGAATTCAAAATAAAAAGGAGGGTCTATATTCATTAATTTAAGGCAATATGCCTGCGTTTATTTTTAATAACACTTCACTGATTCAATTAAGATCTGGTTTTTGAAAAATCAGTTGCTATAATTTGTTCACCAAACTCTTGGAAAAGTTTTTTCTTTTCCTTTGGTTTTGGAGCTGCTTACTTTAGATGGATTTCTTTTAACTTTCCTTTCTGCTTTCAACTATGAATAAGGTAGAAAAGACACAAATGTCCTCCTTTTAGTAAGTAGACAAAAGTCTTCATCCAATGTGTAGACTATTTTTTTGGAGGCACACTAGAGAAACAAGGTAAGACTGAAGGAATCAGTAGCTAACACATGTGGGCAAATGTAAAGACAGTGAGGGATACAAACTCTAACTACTTTTCTAACTCTTAAGATTTTATAGAACTTAAAAGAAATGATTGCCTCATTTTTATATTATATTAGTAACTTTCCCTTTGGTAAAAGAATGTCCTGATTTACAAACAAGTCATGATCCAAAAGTCTGTAAGCCAGTTGTGTTTTAAATCTGGAATGCCTTTCCCACAGAAACATGTTATAAATTGTGGTCTAACTAGATTAGCCTACATAAGCATATTTCATTCTGAATATAACTGTATTGAAATATAGGGGCAGATAGTAAGTATCCATAATTTATAAATAATTAAAAGCAGCGATTTTGAATGAAAAACTACAATTTCATCTCAGAATACTCGAGGAAAAGAAGGTTTACCTAGAGGTCAATGGGGTAGTTGAAAACTTTTGGTGAAGATGTTGAAGTGGGAACCTGAAACTATCAATACCTTAGTATTCGATGACATTTGTCATTTATAACATTGTGTCAAAACATACTAGGTGTAGCACTAAATGTTCTTTTTGCTTATCAGCCCTGGTTAGTGTTGAACTTTATTTTTTTAAAAATATATTTTATTGATTTTCCATAGAGAGGAAGGGAGAGGGACAAAGAGAAAGGGAGAGGGACAGAGAGAAACATCAATGAGAGAGAAACATCGACCAGCTGCCTCCTGTACACCCCCCACTGGCAACCAAGGTACATGCCCCTGACTGGAATTGAACCCATGAGCCCTGAGTCCACAGGCCAATGCTCTATCCACTGAGCCAAACCGGTCAGGGTGTGTTGAACTTTATTAATAAAGTAGGGAGATAATTAAAATTTTCTCCTCTCTGGAGGGGTGGTGTTCATTAAACAAACAACCTGAGGCATTCATTTGTAGCCCTTTCCACTTTTACATCTAATCTAATAAAAGAGAAATATGCAAATTAACCATCACACCGAGACACCTAGCCACGCCCACCAGCCAATCAGAGCAGTTGTATGCAAATTAACCCAGCCAAGATGGTCATGGTCGCAGGCAGCTAGAACAAGCAGGAGGCTTGCCCTGTGATGCAGGAACTTAAGGTTCCTGTCTGCCTAGACCGGCTGTGGCCTCTGCTCCAGGCAACAAAGTTTCAATTATAGAAGATAAATAAACACCAGAGACCTGCTGCCAGCCCTGGGCTCAAGGAAGCCAAGGAAGCGCCTGGATTGTCAGGGGCAACCCAACCTGGGCTCCGGTTAAAGCAACAAAGTTTCAACTTTAGAAGTTAAATAAATTCTAGCCAGCTTTGCTGCAAACAGCCATCAGCCCCTCACCCAGGCTGGCCAGGCATGCCAGCAGGTGGACATCCCCCAAGGGGTCCCAGACTGCGAGAGGGCACAGGCCGGGCTGAGGGACACCCCCCCCTCCACGAGTGCACAAATTTTTGTGCACCAGGTCTCTAGTTTCTTTATATGATCCTTTGGGGTAGACAGACAGATATGAGCAGACTAAGGACAGTGGGCTAGGTAAATAAGGTCACCAGGGGAGAGAGCCCTGGGTGCCTAGCAACTGGGCAACACTAGACAAACAGGGATCTGGCCCCCAGGGTAATCTTTCTTCCTTTTGTACATGGCTGGTCATGTGGTTTAAACCTCTTGACCTTTCATATCCCTGGTCATCTGGTTCAGACCCTCCCCTGACCTTTCCTCCCCTGGATGTCAATCATCAGGCAGTAGACCCCCTCAGAGGAGGAACAAGGGGCCAAAGAGTGGCCTCATGCTACTCCTATGCAGGCTCTTGCATGTCCACACCCGTAAGCATTAGCCCCCAGGGAGAACATCTAGGCCTCAGTTGTGTTTCAGCTCCAGGCCCAGAAAAGCAGCAAAACAAGACAAGTGATGCCATGGCTGACATCAGGACCAGCTGCTCTGACTAATGACCCACTACCCTGTTGCTGACCAATCAGTGGAGGCCAGGATCCTGAGGTGACACACCTGGAAAGCTGATGAATATTCTATAGAGACCCTCCCCATTGGGCTTTCCCTAAGATGCCTGCCCTTAAAAGCCTGTAGGATGGAGGACCTGGCTGTGATCCCTCCCAGGAACATGCCCTTTTCTTTCCCCTCCCTCACTTCTACCGCCCTGACTCTACTACCTTCACCTTCCTGTCTCCTAAGCTTCAAGGGCCCTTACTTTGAGTATTGACTTGTTTCCTGAGCCCATTTCTTCTACCACTCACTTCTTCTGCTTCTATGAGTTTATAAATAAATTTTCTCTTATAGTTTGAGTCTTGGCTCTGAATTCCTTCCTAGCCAGAACTCAAATACCAAGGTTGCTGAACCGAAGCCCAGACTTACCGTACTGGTCTAACACCTGGTGCTGTTTTGGTTGTTGCCGGGAACAGTTTGATAAATGATGACTTCTCCTCTCGCCTGAAGAGCTGAAAAGGTGGATATCTTAGAAGTGTTTGCTAACCACTATATCCCCAGCACTTAGCAGAGAACGAAGTATACAGCTGCTCAAAAGCATTTTTTGAATGAACGAATGCATAAGAGAGTAGGAAAAAGAGGAGTCGTTTAATGAACATAGAATTGTAGATGTGTTAAGAATGAAATTACATTTATCATTAGTCTGTGTGTAACCAAAGAGAGGGGGAGTCACAGCCAAAGAGGAGTATATAATACATGATTTTTTTTAAAGGATAAGAACAGTCAGCAAGACAATTTACTTGGTAAACGCCAAGTAGTTAGATCTGTCCAAGTTTTGTCTGTTGTTCCAGAATAAGGAGGATTGACTTGACCAGCCTTAGGAGCGCTAAGTGGTAAGGAAGGTCTGGTGCAAGTCTAACCAGTAGCAGGTACACCAAGGGTGGGGCAGTAGGAGGGGCCTGCATAAAGTACAGGTAATTCATTGTGTGGAAGACATTATCTGCAGGGAATTTAAAAGGGGGAGGTGGGGGGCAGTTAGAGAGGAACCAAAGGAGTTGGATGCATGCATATTAGCATAGCCAATGGACACAGACACTGGGGTGGTGGGGGCTTGCCTGGGGTGGGAATGGTTGGGGAGAGCATAAATTGGGGGAAAAGGAGACATATGTAAAACTTCAGATAATAAAAAAAAAGTCAGTGTGCTTTACAGAATTGCTGTATGCTTGCAATTTTGGGAAACATCAGTGAGAAAACATTCCTCTGTAGTAAGATATTTTTGGTCTAATTTCTGAAAAAAATTTCTGCAGTTACTTTTGTCTTAATTAGGTTACTGTTGAGTTTTAATTTGGAACTTATATATGCCAAATTAGCACGTTTTAATTATTTATCTTTTAATAAGCTTTGTAGTCTAAGTAGAAGTTAATTCAGAGAATGTCTAGTTGTACAGTGGGTCCCAACACAGGTGGCCTTAGCTACACATTTGTTTTTTGTTTTCTGTTTTAATTTATTGATTTCAGAGAGGAAGGAAGAGGAAGAGATAGAAACATCAATGATGAGAGAGAATCATTGGTCAACTGCTTCCTGCACACCCCACACTGGACATCAAACCCAGGTCCTGGGCAAGTGCCCCTGACTGGGAATTGAACTGTGACCTCCTGGTTCATGGGTCAAAGCTCAACCACTGAGCCATACAGGCTGGGCTACATGTTTGTTTTAAGAGTAAGTTCTCAAGAGTTTGGAATGATTCAAGTTCATTTCTGGTATGGTTTGTACCTCCAACCCCTGAGGTACTACATATTCCTTCCTTTGAACAGTAAATTCAAAAAAGCAATGCTAGCACAGTAACTAAAAACTGGAAGAAACAGAACTAGAGTTCTGGATTGTATTTTTTCACGTACAACATTTTCCCTAATCTGTGTTCTATGGAGGGAATTTAAAGGAACTGAAAATACTGAAATAGAATGCAAAAAAAAAAAAAGTACTGGTGTACATATGTGTATTTTTAAAATCATTTTTTCTTAAATATATTTTATTGATTTTTGTACAGAGAGGAAGGGAGGGGGATAGAGAGTTAGAAACAACAATGAGAGAGAAACACCAATCAGCTGACTCTTGCACACCCCCTACTGGGAATGTGCCTGAAACCAAGGTACATGCCTTTGACCAGAATTGAACCTGGGACCCTTGAGTCCGCAGGCTGACTCTCTATCCACTGAGCCAAACTGGTTATATGTATATTTTTAAAAAGAGGTTCCGTAAGTTTAATTAAAGAGGTCTGTGAACCAAAAAAAAAACCATAAAGAACCACAGGGATAAAGTATATACAAGGTCTCTTCTATGATCTGCAACGTTTTATAATGCATAGAGTTAAAGGAAACGTTTTTCTATAAAAATTCGTGTTAAAATTAGTCATATATGAAATATATGATGTATTCCATTCTTAATTAAAAATGTTTGCAAAAAGGTGAATTTGAAAACTAAGGAGCTTTATTTATTAACAAAGAACAAAAAGAATATAAGTAAATGTTCCCACCACAACTGAGCCCTTTTATATTACACTAGGGGTCCGGTGCACAAAAATTTGTGCACTCGGTTGGGGGGGGGGTCCCTCAGCCTGGCCTGTGCCCTCTCGCAGTCTGGGACCCCTCAAGGGATGTCCATCTGCTGGTGTGCCTGGCCAGCCTGGGTGAGGGGCCGATGTCTGTTTGCAGGCTGGCCACAGCTCCCATTGACCCAACGTCCCAGCAAGGCTGGCTCGAAGCAGGTTTCTGGGGTTTATTTATCTTCTATAATTGAAACTTGTTGCCTTGAGCAGAGGCCAGAGCCTGCTTAGGCAGGCAGTTTCCTCCATTGCTCGTGAAATGAAGCCTCCTTTGTGCTTCAGCTCTTTGGCTGCCAGCCGCCATCTTGGCTGGGTTAATTTGCATACAGTTGCTCTGATTGGCTGGTGGGCATGGCTTAAATGTAACAGACTGAGGGTCAATTTGAATATTACTCTTTTATTAGATTAGATATCCATTTTATGACTACCTGGAGTGTCATTTTGCTGTACTTGAATAAAAGTTTGGCCTGTAAGAGCTATGTGGATAACAAGATGTCATTCCAGACTAGGAGTTGGAATCAGAATTTAAGCATGGAAGATGATAGTAGTGTTAGAGGCAAAAAAACAGCACCAGGCATTAGCAGAGTTGGGTGGCCCTCAGTTCAGCAACCTGGGTACTTGAGTGCTGGCTAAGAGAAGAATTCAGAGCCCAGGAACTCAAATTACAAGGTCAAGTTTATTTAGAACATTGCAGAGGTAGTAGAAGCAAGAGAGAGAGAGAGAGAGAGAGAGAGAGAGAGAGAGAGAGAGAGAAGAAGAAGAAGAAGAAGAAGAAGAAGAAGAAGAAGAAGAAGAAGAAAGAGGAG
>PVJC01025003.1:0-25077 GCA_004026665.1 Murina feae | reverse complement strand
CCCAGGTCCCTTCCGGGGATCAGGGAGCAGGAAAAAGCTGGCCTGACCACAAGGCGGGGTTTTCCCTGCTTTCTGGTGGCTGGAGGAAGATGGGCAGTAGGCAAGCTTGGGAGGCAGGCCACACCCAGCCCTGGCCACGCTCAAAAAAGAGAACAACATGCAGGGGAGGGCAAGAGTCTGAGAGATCAACATAGAGGGAGTGCCTGCTCCAAACCTCCACGGTGTGCCTGGGGCAGGCCCCCAGCAGGTAGACACACACAGGAGGACTGCTCCGAGCCTCAGATGCGGCTGGGGGCAGGTCCCCAGTGGCGACACACACACGTACACACACACACACACAAAAGGCGCCTGGCAGACTGGGGCCATCATAGGACATCCACTGAGGGGTCCCAGACTGTGAGAGGGGGCGGGCCGGGCTGAGGGACTCCCTCCACCCCGAGTGCACAAATTTTTGTGCACCGGGCCCCTACAATTTAAAATAAAGATAATAATTCCTGACCTTTACTTGTGGTAAATAAATAATAAAATTCATAAAACACATATGTACATCTGTCAAAATAACAGAACTTTTTTTTTAATAAATAAACTAGAAGCCCAGTGCACTGGGCAGGGAGGTTCCTCAGTCCAGCCTGCACCCTCTCATGGTCCGGGAGCCCTCAGGGGATGTCCAACTGATGGCAGGGAGCAGGCCTAAGCAGGCAGTTGGACATCTTTTGCACTGCCATGGAGGCAGGAGAAGCTCCCATCACCACCACTGCTCTTGCCAGCTGTGAGCTGGACTTCTGAGCTTCTGGCTGAGCAGCTCCTGCATTGAAAATCTGCCCCCTGGTGGTCAATGTGCATAATAGCAACCAGTCATTCTGCCATTTGGTTGATTTGCATATTACTCTTTTATTATATAGGATGGGAGATGGCGACGTAATGACGTACGTTGGGTCCAATGTAACCCAAGGACTGTCTAGATTTCAGTGGGGAGGAAGGTGCTAATGATGATACATTTGGATCACTTGATGATGCATCATCATATTGACTCCCTTACTGAATACATGGAAGTAGAAATAGTATAGGTATAATCCGACACTATTTTATGATATTTCAAGGTGTTGCAATGTTCCCACCAGTGAGCAGCATTTTCTTGGGCATGCATTTGCTCCTCCTGGACTAGCATTACTTCAGCTAGGACTAAGCCAGAGTTCCCCTCTCCCCTGTAGCTCCTGACAACCAGTCAGACTCAGGACCTTTGATGTCATTCTCAGGGTGAGTCTGGGAACTCTAGGACACCATTATCGGGTGAGTCACCTCACAGACACCAGATAAAAAACACTGTCCAGACACAGCCCGCTTCATCATTGAAGCAATGCACACCCATAGTCAGTGGGCAGCATAGGAACCAGTGGTTTTGAATCCACCTAAGGCTCAAGAATGGGAGGGGAATGCCCAAATAGTATACAGTTTCCCAGATACACACTGTCTCAATCTCATTTACAGTGACCTATTGTTATCCATGCAAATGGTCATTGTCACCTATAAGCACCTAGCTAGAACTTGCAATAAGGAATCTTCCACATTCTGAGATAACCCCATTCAATTTGATGTTTATAGAGGCACAGTATTAATTTCTACCTAGACTCCCAAAGAGGACCACCATCAACCATTCAAAATTACAAGATTTTCCACCCTGAAGCCCTGATTTTTCTGGAGAAATCATGAGTCTCTATCTAAATTTGTCTCCCTTGTTCTCTTTCAAAGAAATCTGTCCTTTTCTGCCTTACTTCTCATCACAGTCCATGATATATGTGGGCAATGATTTCTGTCTCACCCGTGATCATATGCTCCCTGAAGACTTTTGTTCACTGCCATGTAAGGACCTAACATAGTGCCAGGCACAGAGTAGTCACTGAAAGAATAATGGTAGAGTGAAAAATGAATAAATAAAATAATTTTGATTCACCAGAGTCAAGGAGCTAGCTATATGTTTGCTTGTTTTTACAGGGCCACCCGCACATGTCACTAAAAATAAGTCCTTATTATCCTTCCCTGGAACCTTCTGCTGAGTAAACACCATTAATGCAGACACTGACACTCAGATTAATGAAGGGAAGCAATTTATTGAACTGATATTTGGTGTAGATGTCATTATCAGCACTCCTTTGAAGCAACTGCATCAGATTAAACCAGTGGCTCATAGCAACACAATTTACCAACCTTCCTAATGCTGCGACCCTTTAATACAGTTCATGTTGTGGTGATCCCCAACCATAAAATTATTTTTGTTGCTACTTCATAACTGTAATTGTGCTACTGTTCTAAATCATAATGTAAATATCTGATATGCAGGATGTATTTATGTGACTCCTGTGAAAGGGTCATTCGACCTCCAAAGGGGTCCCAACCCACAGGTTGAGAACCACTGGATTAGACCAAGTCTTCCCCCAAGAGCATGAAGAAAATCATTTAACTGCTTTTCTGCAGCTGTTTATATGAAACCAACTCTCTGTGAATTGTTGAATTGGCTCTGAGACAACTGCTGACCTATGATTGCTTTTCATCGATGCCTTTTTTTTTTTTGTCTCTTCTGAGAAACATGTTCTATAATAAATCATGCTGTTGTGGCTTTGGTTTTTGTTGTTGTTGCCATCCTGCTCTCCCCTTCCCCACATTAAATACACTAGAAAAGTTCTAATAATGAGACAAGGTCAGCAGAGTGCTAAATAACTGTATCAAGAGGGTAAAGCCTGAAAGGTGGTCTTGGAAACTAAGAATAGGGATCCAGAAGGATCAATGATTTTGCAAGTCCACCAGGAATATATGTACTTTCACAGATTCTCATGGGACTAGAAAAGTCTAAGATATTCATTAGGCAACAAGATAAGATTTGGGAAAGATTATACATATCTATTATCTTCTCAGGGCTCACAGATGGCCTTTATCCCATTCCCTTCTATATCGGCCTCATTTTCCTGGGTTTTCTTTCCCAGTTCCACTGATAAGTCATCTATAGACTCAGATCCCTATCCCCAACCCATTCTGAAACTCATTCCCCCTATTGCCTTAATGATTGCCCATTTTACTAGCATGCAACAACCCTGGCTGATGAGAAGCTTTCTGGATCCCATTGACCAAATTACTAGGTGACCCATTCATGGTATTTTATATTCCTTTCTTTTTTACTTTATTTTTATTTCTTTTATTGTCTAAAGTTTTACATATATCTCTTTTTCCCCCAATTGAACCCCCTGCCCCAGCCATTTCCACCTCAGGCAAGCCCCCACTGCCCAAGTGTCTGTGTCCATTGGTTATGCTAATATGCATGCAAACAAGTCCTTTGGTTGCTCTCTAATCCCCCTTCCCCAGCCATTTGTCTATGGATCTATTCTTGTTCATCAAATTATGTTGATCATTATATCCCACATATGAGTGAGATGATGTGATATTTATTTTTCTCCGACTGGCTTCTTTTGCTTAGCATAATGCTCTCCAGTTCCATCCATGCTGTTGCAAATGGTAAAAGTTCCTTCTTTTTTATAGCAGCATAGTATTCCATTGTGTAGATGTACCACAGCTTTTTAATCCACTCATTTGCTGATGGGCACTTAGGCTGTTTCCAAATCTTAGCTATGGTAAATTGTGCTGCTATGAACATAGGGATGCATATATCCTTTCTGATTGGTGTTTCTGGTTTCTTGGGATACAATCCTAGAAGTGGGATCACAGAGTCTATGGGAGTTTTATTTTTAACTTTTTGAGGAAACTCCATACTGTCTCCCACAGTGGCTGCACCAGTCTGCATTCCCACCAGCAGTGCACAAGGGTTCCTTTTTCTCCACATCCTCACCAGCACTTGTCTGTTGATATTTTTTATTACAGCTGACAGGTGTGAGATGGTATCTCATTGTTGTTTTGATTTGCATCTCTAGGATGATTAGTGACTTTGAGCATGTTTTCATATGTCTCTTGGCCTTCTGTATGTTCTTTTTCGAAAAGTGTCTACTTTGCCCCTTTTTTTTGAATGACTCATTTATTTTCCTTTTGTTAAGTTGTATGAGCTCTCTGTAAATTTTGGAGATTAAACCCTTATTTGAAATAGAATTGGCAACTATGTTCTCCCATGCAGTGGGCTTTCTTGTTGATGGTTTCTTTTGCTGTGCAGAAGTTTTTTATTTTGATGTAGTTCCATTTGTTTATTTTCTCCTTAATCTCCATTGCCCTAGGAGCTGTGTTGATAAAGATATTGCTACAACATATATCTGCTATTTTCCTGACTATGGAGTCTTGTAGGATTCCCATCTTACATTTAAGTCCTTTAGTTATTTTGAGTTTGTTTTTGTGTATTGTATAAGTTGGTGATCTAGTTTCATTTTTTTGCATGTATCTGACCAAATTTCCCAGAACCTTTATTGAAAAGACTGTCTTGACTCCATTGTATACTCTTGCTTCCTTTGTAAAATATTAATTGGGCATAATGGCTTGGGTTTATTTCTGGGTTCTCTGTTCTGTTCCATTGGTCTATATGTCTGTTCTTGTGCCAGTACCAGATAGTTTTGAGAACTGTGGCTTGGTAATATAGCTTGATATCTGATATTGTGATCCCTACAACTTTGTTCTTCCTTCTCAGGATTGCTGTGGCTATTTGGGGTCTTTTTTTATTCCAGATGAATTTTGGAGAATTTGTTCTAGATATTTGAAATATGCCATTGGTATATTAATGGGGATTGTACTGAATCTGTAAATTGCTTTGGGTAATATGGACATTTTAATGATGTTGATTCTACCAATCCATAAACATGGTATGTTCTTCCATTTGTTTATGTCTTCCTCTATCTCTTTTTTCAATGTCCTGTAGTTTTCTGAGTAAAGGTGTTTTACTTCTTAGTTAAGTTTATTCCTAGGTATCTTAATTTTTTGGTAGAATGGTAAATGGGATTTTTGTTTGTTTGTATCTCCTTCTGTGAGTTCATTATTGGTGTATAAAAAAGCCATAGATTTGTGGATGTTAATTTTGTATCCTGCTGAATTCATTTATTAGGTCTAGTAGTTTTTTGATGGAGTCTTTGGGGTTTTCTATGTATAGTATCATGTCATCTGCAAATAAAGACAGTTTTACTTCTTCTTTTCCAGTTTGGATGCCTTTTATTTCTTCTTTGACCCATTCATTTTTAACATTTTCAATTATCAGCAACCTCTGCATGTTGGATGGATATTCTGATAACTCTAACTTGTTCCAGTTATGCCCTTTAGAGCTACACAAAACAGACCTATCATTATTCCCCATATACTTCTATCTAGAGTTGAATTTCCTTCCCTTTCCATAATAAAAGTTATGATTTCCAGACCCTATCACCTTATGAATTACCATCCAATTGAAAAACATCTTAACATTCAAGGGGATCATTCATTTCTGGAATAGAAAGATCTTTCCATGAAATTACATGTAATATTGCTAAGATCAAAATTCACAAGCAAGAATTCTTAAGCCAAGTCTTTCATTCTATTTATGGGGAAGGAGGGAAAGCAGATACTTTCAGAGAATTACTAAGAATAAGTATTTCATCCTGCCATTTGCAACAAAATGGATGAAACTTAAAGGCAGTGTACTAATTGAAAAGAGTCAGATAGAGAAAGATAAATACTGTATGATCTCACTTGTGGGTGAAATCTAAAAAATCAAACTCATAGAAACAGAGAGTAGAGCAATGGTTACCAGGAGCTGTTGAGTGGGAGAAATGAGGAGATGTTGGTCAAAGGGTACAAACTTCCAGTTGAAAGATGAATATGTTCTGGGACTTTGATAGCTAATGATACTGTATTATAGGTTTTAAAGTTCCTAAGAAAGTAGATTATAAACGTTCTCACCGAACACAAAAAATGGTAAATGTGTGACATGATGGAGGTGTTAGCTAACACTATGATGGTAATTATTTCAAAATACATAACTATATCAAATCAACATGTTGTATATCTTAAATTTATGCCATGTTATATGCCAATTATTACCTCAATAAAACTGGGGGAAAGGGGATAAAGATTCCAGAAATATAGCCCCATGAATTCAATAAGATGGCCAAAGCATATTGTGAAAATATAGAGAGAAAGTTACTAAGGACAGGAAAATTAAAATGGACCACCCGATATTTCAGGATTCATAAATGAATAGGTCGTTTGGCAGAACCATGCCTTTGTTCAGGTTCAAAGTCAAAGTGTGGTCAGAGATGCAGATGGGGATTATGTTTTCAGACATTAGTCATGAAAAGATAGCTGGTTGGTATTTCTGAACATAATAGCACCATGACCCCACTATCCTTGTGGCCTCCTGCTTTTTGAACTTGAATATACCAATGTGGCTTTCTTGGCATTCACTGCTTGGCACCTGATTCTCCTGAAATACAAATAATAACTAAATAAACATTGTAAGCTCTGTGGTCTAGATGATATTCAAAGACTCTGCTTTCCATCTGAGTCTAGTCTTCTGAGTCTAGTCTTCTGCTTTGACACACATCTTTTCCTGAAATTTAAGAATTAGTACTGGAATGATTTGACAAGTAGGGAAGAAAGGATGTCCTTGAAAATCAAGTTTCCACCTGGTAATCAATATGATGGCATGAAGCACACATGAATAAAAATTTGATGAAAAATACTTTTTTCCCTAAAAGTCATATCGAGAAATTAATGGCCAATTTAAAACAAAAATCAACTCTCAGATAAAATCGCTTTCCCTGGGCATCACCAGCACACATCCACAGGGCACTTCTCTCCACTCTGTTATTTTTCACTGAGTTTCCAGCCAGCAGCAGGAAACAGTGAGAGCTGTCCAGGAAGCCTGCACTGGTGAGATTGGTCCACGTTTGGCAGCACCAATAAGTGAATAGAATCATCACTTGTTTTTCACCTGGTGGTTGACGCCTGACCAAAGCCTGACAGCGGGCTCTCTTTGATCAAAGGGAACCCAGAGTCACCATGAGCCACCCTGGTCACCAGGAAGAATAGCCTAGTCAAAGTGGCATAAAGGGATGCCAAAGAGGTGGGTGTTCTCCACCTCCCACAAAGATCTAATCCCAGTGCCACACAGGAGCTATCTGCTACTGTATATCCAGAACAGAAAAAGTATCAAGGCATGAGCTGCAACCGGAAAATCTTAGGGGGGAAAAAACAGATATTTTGATCGAATAGCATTTGTTCATCTCTAATCTTGTGGTTCTTTGAAATTACTAGTTGAAATTTAAAGGAATTCAAATAAATGAATATGCAAAATCCCAGAGTTAACTACCTTAGCAATTCAATTATTTTCAACTATTTTTTTACCAAGACCACCTTCTTGCTTTTATGGTTTCATTTGCCTACAATAGATACTTTAATTTAAAAATGATTTAATCAGAACATCTGGATCACCTAGAAAAAAAAGTACATAGGTGAAATAAACAAGTGTGTAGTACAAGAATTGTTATCCGTGGTCCATCTAAACAGATATTTCATATTTGTTCAATGCAATATGCTCCCATTGCATCAATAAAAATATTCCAGTGTGTTTTTACCCATTACTTATTGTAAGGCACCATTAAATTTAAAAAAGTGGAGGTGAGAGAAATAAAAATAGTGATTTCAGTATTAGATGTATTGTCCAACATGCTTTCTCAGCCTAATTGAGACAAATCAAGAGTTCCATTATAAGTGGAAGCATATACTGTGTTCATAGGTAGGAAGAATTAACATAACTTAAATGTCCATACTACGCAAAGTAGTCTATAAATCAATGCAATTTCTACCAAGATATCAATAGTATATTACACAAAACTTGAACTGTTCCAAAAATTTATATGGAACTAAAAAACAACCCAAATAGCCATCCTGAGTAGGGGGAGAACAAAGTTGGAGATATCAGGCTACCTGATAGCAAACTGTACTGCAAGGCCTAGTAATTGAAACAGCATGGTACTGGCATAGCAACAGACATATAGATCAATGGAACAGAATAGAGAACCCAGAAATAAACCCACACCATATGGTCAGATAATATTTGACAAAGGAGGCAAGAACATACAATGGGGTAAAGACAGTCTATTCAATAAATAGTGTTGAGAAAATTGGACAGATACAGGCAAAAATATGAAATTAGACCACTGTTGTATACCATACACAAAAATAAACTCAAAATGGATTAAAGACACAAATATTAGACTCAAAACCATAAAAGTCCTGGAAGAAAACATAGCCAGTGAAGTCTGTGACATTTTTCATAGCAATATTTTTTCTGATATATCACCTAAGCAAAGAAAACAAAGGAAAAAATAAACAAATGGGACTACATCAAATTAAAAAGTTTGCACAGCAAAGGAAAAGATAATCCACTGAATGGGAGTTATCAATGATACATCTGATAAGGGGTTGACATTCAAAATTTATAAATAATTCATATAAATCAACACCAAAAAAACAAACAATCGATTTTAAAATGAGCAAAGGATCTGAATAGAAACTTCTCCAAAGAGGACATACACATTGGCCAATAGACATGAAAAGATGCTTAATGTCAATAATCAACAGAGAAATGCAAATTAAAACCACAATAAGATATCATCTTATACCTGTCAGAATGACTATCTATATATATAAAAAAATAGTGACCGGAATGCCATAACAACCAGAATGATCTGTCACTATGACCCCCACTGTGGCCAGCAAACCAACCTCCTGTGGCCCCTCCCTCCAGCTGACCCCGCCCCTGATCAGCCTCTCCTATCCCAATCGAGGATGGGGCGGCCAGCCAACCCACCCATGGCCCTTTCCCCCACCAGCCCTGCCCTGATGGGCCCCCACCACCCAGATTGGCCTGCAGCCCTTTCCCCTAGCCGTCCCCACCCCTGATTTCCCCCCTACCCTAATAGGGGTCAGGGCCAACTGGCCAATCTCCTGCAGCCCCTCCCCCTGGCCAGCCCCACCCCAATAGGCCCCTACCACCCCATCGGCCCACAGTTCCTTCCCCCAGCTAGCTCCATCCCCAATCAGTCCCCCTACTCCAATCAGGGGCAGGGCTGGCTGGTCAAACACCCATGGCCCCTCTCCCAGGCTACTGGCCCCCGATTGCCACCCCCCATACCCATAGAGGGTGGGGCTGGCCAGTCAACCTCTCACAGCCCCTCCCCCAGCCGCTGACCCCCAATCAGCCCCCCTCACCCCATTTGGGGGCAGGGCCAGCCAGCCCACTGCCCATAGCCACTCCCCATGTCCAGCCCTGCCCCCAATATGCCCCCTCCACCCAAATCGGCTAATCACCCACGGCCCCTGCCCCCAGCTGGCCCAGCCCTAATTGGCCCCATCATGGTGGGCAGGCCAGTCAACCTCCCACCATCTCCTCCTCCCAACAGGCACAGTCCGAATCTGCCCCATTGGGCCAGCTGGACCCCACTAAGGCCCGAATTCGTGCACTGGGCCTCTGGTCATCAATATATCAATAAAAAAGTTTTGGTGAGGATGTGGAAGAACATTGATCAGCTGCCTCCTGCATGCCCCCTAGTGGGGATCAAGCCTGGGAACCTTTTGGTTCACTGAACAATGCCCAACTAATTGAGCCACACTGGCCAGAGCTCAGATATTCTGAACCCAAATTGTAAACTTGGTAAAGGGAGGAGACATGAGAGAAGCATGGGTTCAAGTCCTAGAAGTTTCACTCACTAGCTGGGTGACTTGAGCTTAACTTGTCTGAGCCTTAGTTTTCTCATTTACAAAATAGGACAATGAGACAAACAGGACAGATGTGCTATGAGGATAGGTTGTGGGGGCCCCATCTCAGTTCCTGGTGGACACTAGATTGTTAGCCACCTCCTGCCCTCTTCTCCCTCCTTCCCTCCATGCTTCAGCTATCACCATAATTACCCTCCCAGCTCACAGGGATCTTTTTCCCTCCACACTTAGAGAGAAACTGTGATCTCTATCACACAACTTGGTACTTACTCAAATAGCAATTGGGATTCTTTATGTCATAAGGGACCAAAGCCCACGTCAGCAGTGCTTAATAAATTAGCTATAATAAATGAAAATAGCACAGAGAGGTAGTACCTGCTCCAGATACTCTGGCATCAGGGCTCTACTTCCACTTCCCAGTGATTTCCCTGGCTTTGCACTTACCAAGGCACAGGCCTCGTTCTCAGGCTGGCTCCCACCATGACAGCAAAATTTACCCTAGCATTTCCAGCTTTCATATCTGCATGCTACACTGGTCATAAGGAGAAGGTCTAGGTTGCAGCCTTCTCAAAAAAATGTCTTTTGAGTCCCAGCTCAAGTCCCATGCTCACCCCTGAACCAATCACCCTGGCCAGGGGGCACAGACCACATACTCTCAGCCTGGGTTATGTGCTCAACCCCTGCCCCAAACCAGCCCCAATCCAGACATGGAGTCACTGCCCAGAAACCAGTTAGATCATCATTGGCATTCGGGGTTTGGGAGCCAACAAGCATTTTAACAGATTTGATGGCAGTCTTCCACTGGATCCAGTTACATCTCCTGGCTCTTCCAGTGCGAGCACTGAGAGCTGTCACGCCACAGCTCTTCTCGGAGTGTCTGCGGCCTGGTCCCACTTGGGTTATTTTCCTGAAGTATTACACTTCTAGCCCAGAGCTAAAATAGCCTCTCTTACAGGAATCCAGAATAAATAAAATTGCATGAGATTGGATTCTGCCCTTAAATTTTGATTTTATAGCCTTTGAAATCTTTGTATGGTATCACGAGTGTGTGTGTGTGTGTGTGTATGTGTGTAAACTGTATAGTTTTATAAAGAGTCACCCATTTGGCTTTTCATAGGAATAAAATTCTACATTATGACAATGACCTTTAACAAAAGTTAAGCATGTGAACTTTGCTTTAAGAAAACAATTGGTCCATGACTCAACTTCTTTTATCCCCAAGCCTTTGAAGTAGAAGGTAAAAAAAAAAAAAATCAAGTATTTCATTCTTGACATTTTCAGGGAAGGTGTGTAAATAGGAAACACACATAAAACCACTGGGCATGAAGTGATAACAGATGATTCTACATAATTACAACTGCAAATATATATAGGGAGTGAAATAGTTTAAGGATGCTACCCTTGGAAGCTATTTTTTGTCAATAAGGCACGGATGGATTTACTAGCCTCCAATTTCTCTGATTCACAGGTAAATTTGCCATCCTCTGATTCACTGTCACTACTTCACATATCAGGCTAAATACCTTTTGGATGCCTCTGGGGTATTCACAACCTTCAGAGAGTTGTTGACAGTGATCACATTTCTTCTGAAGTCTTTGTTGATCCAAGAATACATATTTTGTTGTGTAAGTCTTCATAAATCAGCCTTTCCGCCCATTTATCATTCCTGTTGCTTTTCTCTGAACGCTCTCCAGTATGTCTCTGACTTGCTAATAATGAGGTTCCCAGACCACAGTGCATCATTCCAAGCTCAGGCTCTCATTGTGCAGAGATGGACTTTGCCTCTTTTTTCCTGACCCACTGTTTCCACTTACAAAGTTCTTATGCTGTCAGATCATATATGAACCCATAATTCATGTGCTCGCCATTACAGTTCCTGGGGGAACCCAAGCACTTCCCTAAATAGGTCAATGCCTGACATGTAATAGTTGCTCAGAAAAAAGGTCCTTGAATAAATGAATAAATGAAAGCATAAACTTCATGGTGGGGTCTTTACTGTACCAAATAATTTATTACAAAAAGAATAAGAGAGGGAATGCATGTGTTTGTGATGGGGGTGAGGGAGGGTAGGAACTCACAAGAAATTATCCACTGAATATTTGGCCTGTATCATTCAAACATTTCTACCACCTTGATTTGACTAAGACATTATTCTACTCTAATTTAGCACAAGGCAAACTAAGGTCCAGAAAACTAATGTATGTCTCCACAGTGGCTGAACAGTTGCATGGAAGTAAGGACATATCTGGAATCTAAAATTCTGGTGCCTGCTACATCCTCCAGATTAAATTGATTTTAAAATACTATTGGTAAAATCCTTGCAGTACTACCTCGTGAGCCAAAATATTTGAGGTATGGGTTTCTAATCATGATTGACTTGATATAAGTCTTGCCCTTCTAACCATAATAGCAGGATCCAAGAGCTGGAAAAGGTGGTAATCTAAAGCTAATCTTGTTTTCTGCTCTCTCTATCCTGATGGCACTAGTGGTAGTGAGAATGACAATCACAGTAGTAGTAGCTGCCACCATTACTGAGTACCTGCTGTATACAGTGTAACCTTCTGTTTAACCCTTCACCCACGTTATTTCATATGGCCTATAAAACAGCCTATTAAAATAGGGGTTATTCAATCAAACTTACTACAAGGAAACTGAGTCCCAGAAGGTTAATGCTTAGGGATCACACAACAGAGCTAGTGTGCTAATTTAGCTCAATGAAACTACACCACACTATTCTGCCCTAGAGTGGATCCTCTCCTTGGTTTCAATACTGTACCATCCCTGATAGTCACTATTTTCTGATTCTGATATACTTCTCACTAAGTACCCTCAACCAAAACTAAGTTGCAGGAGGGATGGGAGAAACCTGTTCCTCTGAGTTTAACTTACCCAGTTTCCCTGAAAGGAAGACATCCCCCAAAAATAAGACCTACTTACAGTTTTGCCTCTCGCTGAAATATAAGGCATCTCCCCAAAAAAATAAGACCTCCCTGAAAATAAGACCTCTCTGATAATAAGGCCTCCCCGATAAGGCCTCCCAATAATAAGGCCCCCTGAAGCTACCGTAACTCTGGACTCTGGGCCGTAGCAGCGGGCACCACTGCACAGCTCACTGTTGGCCGCAGCACAGCCAGAGCAGACAGTAAGCACAAGGTCTCTTTTAATCAGAGAGCCCACGCTGCCGCCAGGACAAGCTGCCACCTGCCACCTGCCACTCGCTCTGCCCTGACAGAGTCTGGCTGACTCACAATTAGACTATGAGTTGCACAGGGCAGGAGTATGGCACATTGTGTGGACACACAGGTAACAAATTTCCTTTTTTTTTCCTGTTCAACAATAAATGTGTACCGTATTCTTCTTCGTGGAAAAATAAGACATCCCCTGAAAATAAGACCTAGCACATCTTTGGGAGCAAAAATTAATATAAGACACTGTCTTACTTTTGGAGAAACAGGGTAGAAAAGGACTTTTTTTTCTAGGAAATTAAGGGAAACAACAAACCATCAAGCATGTCACTTCCTAATAGGAGTAGGCAAGTGTAAGGCCAAATAAGAAGGCATTGAAATTTATTTAGTGGAGTCCCTGCCTGGCCACAGAAGGCCATGGTAGCCCAGTTTCCAGGCACCTCCCCTCTTCTCCAACCCACCTCTATACCTTGCTCAGTGTGTTCCACTGTATACATACGCATGGCTTCTAGCTGAAACTGAACAGGTAGATACAGCAGCACACAGCACTGTGATGAAACACTTTACTGAAATGCTTGAAAAAACATCCTCAGAATTACCTCTCTTTCAGAAAGTAATCAAAACAAAAAGAAAGACCAAATACTCTTTCTATTGGTTAATTCATTCCCCCAATTTATCTGTACCATATTCTGTCTTTATGTTGCAACTCCAAATCACCAAATAATGCCATGCAGGAGACAACATAATTTCATGGAAATAGCACTAGAGAAGAAGTAAGGAGACTTAGTAAATTTGCGACTCACTAGTTTGTTAGCAGGGAGTATAAAATAATCATTTTTGAAAGCCCCCTGGGATCCATAGAACAGTCTATAGAACCATGAAACGCTGGTTGAATTTGTAGAACCGACCTTGGGTAAACCTCTCCATATTTCCAAGCTTCAATTTCTACATTTATAAAACAGAAACTAATAATAACTTCTTTGTATCACATGGCTATTGTGGGGTTCCCTACAGGATAATATATATGAAAGCATTTTAAAAAAAAATAAAGAATCACACGAAACCAAGCTATAAAGAAAAGGAGATAAACTAGGATAGCTCTGCCAATAATGTAGGCATGGTGCCAACAAGCAAGTTAAAAGTTAATGGCACTTTTTGCTATTCATCCAGATGTAAGGCATATTCTAACTATAAAAACTGAAGTGATCACTGGCAGACATTCAGAAGGGCTGAGGACGCTAGAAGGAGCAATGTGAGTGTTCTCTGTCTCTCTCGGGCCTCGAGGAGGGCAGGAAACCTGCAGAGAGTTATTCTCCTCTAAGGGAAACTGCAACTCTCTCTCTTACTGCTCTAAAGGGAAAACAGTGCAGATTCCAAATATTTTGCTATGGTGCTGAGCTGAATGAATCTACACAAGAGTTAAGTCTTTGCTTTCTCACAGGGTAATAAGCCCTTTAGGTCCCACACTCTAACCCCACTTCTACAGCAATCAAGCCGAGCCAGAAATGTGCACTTGCAAATATTTTTGAAAGGTTCTGACTAAGCCATTTTTAGATGTTTTCCCGTCTCCGTGTGCCTCTCCCTCCCACAAAGCACAATTAAAATGGCACCTTTAAAAGGCTATTAAAAAACATTGATTGGCTTAACTGTGCTAATGTCGTGGCTTTAAAATAAAATTCTATTAAGTCCTTAAAATATTGCCGACAAGTGCTTTGCAGCAAAAACTCAGGACAACCGCCCTGAGGCTTCTGTTATTGAGATATTTAGCTAATTACTGCAGTTTATCTTTCTTATCAGCATTTGTCTCTGAATTTTTTAAGTCTTCTGATAGTTATCCTGAAACAACTGTCTGTGTGCACACTAGAGGCCAGTACTCAGCAGCCACCTTTCCCCAAGTCACCATCCTGAATTCATATAGAACAAACCAGACAGGTCCATGCTGACTTTTGCTTTGTTCTTATTTTTTAAGTTACTAATAAGTTTGAGGAAAAAGTACATATATGCTTTTTAAAAAACTGGAAGTTTTATACAAGAATCGCTTTTCCTAGCCGTGATATGTTAGCTGCTTAACACTTTCAGAGAAAACACATGTTCTCCAAATTGCCATAGTCCTCCCCAGAATGTTTCCCACTTTTCTCACATACAGTCATTGAATTTGCAACTCCTGAAGTTGATTATTATGCATAAAGAAACAATGGTGTTCCATTGCTAACCCTCATAGACTACCCTTCCTTCAGTGTTGTCCCAGGGTTTATTTTAGACTCTCATTAGCCCATATGACCTCAGCCCTACATATATACTGAATCACCCAAAGGCTTCTCTTTACTTTTATATTTCAACTAGAGACCCAATGCATGAATTCGTGCACCAGTGGGGTCCTATGGCCTGACCAAGGGGTCCTGGATTGTGAGAGGACGCAGGCCAGGCCGAGGGACCCCACCGGTGCACGATTGGGGCTGGAGAGAGAGGCAGGAGGTCCAGCCCATCTCACTCAGTCCCGATCAGACCTCAGCAGCAAGCTAACCTATTGGTCAGAGTGTCTACCCCCTGGTGGTCAGTGGACATCATAGCAAGCAGTTGAACAGTCTTAGCATATCATTAGCATATTATACTTTGATTGGTTGAACAGCTGACACTGTTGGTCAACCGGACACTTAGCATATTAGGCTTTTATTATATAGGATCCTTGCTATCTGCATGGCTTAGGCCAGCAGTCTTCCTCTCAGACCTGTAATGTGTGAGGCCAATTCAAGAAAGGAAGCCTCAGAAACAGGTCTCATTTAAGGCTGTAGATAATTCAACATTACAGTCTTGGTTGACCTATACCATGTAGTAGCCCAATGTCCCAGTAACATTCTTCCATACTAAATGGCCACAGAAGGCTCGTGAGGTGCGAAATGAAAGTGTTTGTGAACCGCACTTTGCTTTAGAAATGTTAAGTGTCTGTTACTGATGACAGTGATGGTGATGGTGACTTGTTAGGTTTTACTACTAAAGTAAGATTTGCTCAAGAACCAAGCGGACTCCATTCAGACGCCAAGGAAACCTGGAAGCACATGAAGCTATTTTAGGAGTTACACGTCTAACTTTTGTGTAAACTGCTATGAATTACTATACAGATTCAGCTAAGAGATGTGAAATTTGAGAAAAACTGCTACACTGGAAAGTGCAAAGTCCCAAAGGCTGAGAACATAAGCCCAGCTGTTTGTCAAGTACCTGGCTGTTTCTAGCTGTTTGACTTTGAGCAGGTTTCTGAACCTGTCAAAGCCCCAGGTTCTCTCTTTATGAGAGAGTTGGGAAATTCCCCCAAACCTAACAAGATGGCTGTGAAGTACCTCCTGCAGAGAACTCTGGCCAAATGTTAGTTGGGTTACCTCTAACTTTCAAAAGCCTATCCTTCCTTGGAGATGAAGTGCAAACTTTACGATCTTCATGAAACATTTGCTTATCTCCACCAGGTTTGAATGTGATCATTAGTCCCCACAGAACTGCTTCGCACATTCTTCCTACAGTTTTCTGTTCTATTCTGTAGTTTTAAATTTGCCTTCTTCCTTCTACTTAATTATAAGCTCCATGAGGGCAGCACTTTGTCCAAAGTCATCAATACCATGGGTGATTGGTATGTATTTGAGTAGTAGCTTGATTCAATTAATCATTTATTCGGTAATAAATTTGTGCCCAATACAAGTACCTTAAGTCAACCTGTTCATGGACAGCCACAGCCTTGGGCTCCTCAGGGTATGGCTTGAGACTCTAAACACATATAAATACTGTCCCTAAACAGAATCTTTCTCACATATATATTTCAAGTACATGTAAATGCTGTTGTGATTAATAAAACGCAATTCATTTTTAAAAATGAATGTGTGCCCCTCTGCACCTATCTGGTGGTTAGGCACAAATAAGAAAGAGCATTTATGCCCTAGCTGGTTTGGCTCAGTGGATAGAGCATTGGCCTGTGGACTGAAGGGTCCCAGTCTGATTCCGGTCAAGGGCACATGCCCAGGTTGCAGGCTCAGTCCTCAGAAGGGGGGCATGCAGGAGGCAGCCGATCGATGAGTCTCTCTCATCTTTGATGTTTTTATATCTCTCTCCCTCTCTTTTCCTCTCTAAAATCAATAAAATATATATTTTAAAAGAAGAGTATATACAAATGATCCTGCCCAGCCTATCTCCCAAAGGGAACATCAAGAATTCTTCACTGGTCTTGATATTGATTACATGAAGTATTTGATCTAGTTTTCTGGAGGGGAAAGATGAGGTAAAAGATGGAGTATAACCAGTCACAGGTCATAAATTGATCATGGATCTGAGCAGTAATGACAACAGACAGCATTGGAAAGTAATGAAGTAGAAGCAAGAAAATGTAGACATTCAATAATTAAGACCGTGCATGAGCCAATGGTAGGAAACTGGGCTATAGAAATGTAGGACCCTTTATCATTTAAAGATATTATTTTATAGCAAGAACATCTAAGCAATTACTAAAACAAAAGAACCATTAGCCACTTTTTCATCTCACAGGAGATGAGGGTTACCCTAAGATCTTTCTTTCATTCTGCTCCCACATTATGAGCACACCCTGAATGTTTGTAAAATGAGTCAACTGATGCCACCAGGGAGCAGTTCCATTGAGGCAGGAGGTCACCCTTCACTCTCCCATGTTTGTACCATTTTCTAGGTCCCAAAGGACTTGCAGACACATTAGGGCATGTTTTCTCAGTGTTCCTGGCATATAACAGGGCAGGAATATCACCCCACTTTACAGATGACCACACTGTGATTCAGAAAGTTGGAATGACTCACTCCAGATCACGTAGGTATTTAGTCCCAGAGGCTGACCACGAGCACAGGTCCACTAGTCCAAAGCCCTTAATTTTATCCTTGGAGAATGTTAAAGATGAGAAACCCTGTTTTTGCTCTCTCTACCTATCTCTCTCATTTCTGTGGGATCAGTGGCTATATAACACTGGGAACAATCCAGATTTAGTAATAGTTGATAACACTTAATGAACTTAATGTCTTAGATTTAGTAATAGTTGATAACACTTAATGAATTTAATGTCTTACTTTTATGCTTCCGACTCCTCATCTTCAAGGTGAGATATTAGCAGGACCTACCTCAGAAGGCAGTTTTGAAGATTAAGTGAATTGATTCATTTAGAACGCTGACTGGCATATGGCTATAAGAGATATCTCCTGCCTTCTCTCTAATCTTGCAAACAAATGCTCTTGCCCACCGATAATATTGCCCTAGCTTCTCTTTATGCAGTACAAACACAGTGCCTTCAAGGTTTCCCAACTCTGTTGGTAATCAGGGTCATCTTAACCTTAATTTAGAGGCAAAGGTACTTCCTATATTTTGACAACCAAAAAGAAGAATTTTATTATCTTTCCTATGTGTACATATGTTTTTAAAGTTTCTGTCTACCAACTTCATTAAATAATAGTCTATATGGCCTCCTAACTGGGAAATACACTATTTCTAAAGCACTGAAAATAGTTCTGTCTCCCATTACCCCCTGAAGACCCCAGATTGAGCATTACTGTACTAATCCAACCCCTCATTTCCCATACAAGAAATGAAGGACCCAAGATGTTGGGAGACTTGTTCAAGGTCACTCAGCTAGTTAGAGTCAAAGTATGAGCCAGGATCTGAATTTTTTTTCCCAATTAAGGGGGTTGGCAGTTTCCTTACTCTAAATTTAGATATCGAGCTAGATTCCTCTTCCATTACACCAGTGATCTTTACAATCTGGATTTCTTAAAGTCAACACCAACCCTCACCAAAATTGTACAGGGACCTATTTTCACCATCCTCAGTGCAGAGTATAACCAGGCAATGGTCAAAAGATCTAGTGTTGGAAATAAAGCTGCTGCCCTGGTTATTTGACAATGTACATCTTGATTTTCTATTTGGTATAATTTGGGGTCTCTTATGAATTTCCTGTCATTTTCTACAATATCTCTACCCAGGAATTAGGTGCCCGTTTATGTGATGTCGTTTGATGGTCCTCCCTAATATTACCTGGTAACCAATCTTTCAATTTTGTAGCTTTAAATCACCCATTTCTTCTTTTTTATATATACAGTTCAAGTCTGACCCTCTAAGACATAAGCCACCCCACCCAGATGTTTTTATTGGTGAAATTAATGAGAGGATTCCTATTCCATCATCCCAGTCATTAAGGAAGTGTTGACTAGGGCTGGATCAGGAATGGCCACCAGGGAAATCCACGTAATCTTCCCATTGGCTGACACTGAACCAATGATATAATATTAAGCTATAATGCAGATCTCTAAAAATTGGCTCTCATGTCATCCAGAAAAGACAAAACTCTAAAGCCATTTTAGTTGTGTTAAAGATATTTAAGCTGTTAAAGAAAAAAAAAAACTTTACACTGAGAACAAATTTTATCCAAGTGGGATATTCTACTTCAAGATTAAAAGAATTAGCTATCTTTCCCCCCAAGCCCCTCCCCTTCCCAAAGAAGTCACATCTGAAAGGAACTACTTAGTGGGAAATTCAGACCTCACGTTGCTCTAGCAGCACATGCTTCTCGGTATCCCTAGCCCATTCTTTAGCGTCCAGAGTCACCAGGGAATTTTCAGGCAGCTTGTAGTTTTCCAATTTATCATCCAAGGCCGAATCTAAATACACAATGTCATCTCCAGTATGGGTGGTAGTGTGTGACTCTTCCCAGAGGCCCAGGCATCGGCATTTAATGAATAAATTATAATAAGAAATAAATATTCTCAAGTGTTTTTCATCTGGGACAGAGAGACTCTTACTGCAGTATTGTCCTTGGTCGGTGTTCTCTAACAAGAAACTGAAAAGCTCTGACTGTACAGTGTGCATAAAAAGGCAGCTGATCTGATAGTACTGTACCATTTGGTGAAAGAACCATTTCCTTTTTCTCACAATTTCCTGGTAACATGAACAAGAACACAGTGGAATCCAAATCTGAGCACCTGGCATCTGTGGCCATGATACAAAGGTCTACAACATCCTCCTAAATATTTGATGGCTCCTGGGATTCTGCGGGGTCACACTGCTGTGGGAACAGCTGAAGCTGCTAACGCGCACAGCTGTTTCTGTCTTCCCACGCTGCTCCGGAGGACGCTGTGGGAGGCCATGGAAACGGAGGGAGAGTGCTGTTTGATAAAATGAGAAGCCACACCAAGGCCCACGCAGCAGGCCCAGGCTGTCTGAGTTCTAAATTGCTGAACGCTTGCTCCCCACAGACTATCCATCTGTATCTGCCCCCTCCAGTCCGCTCTCTCCCCTTCCTCACCATGCTGAACGCTCATGTCACATACCAGGCAAGCTGCTGGAAAAAGCACCCACCTCTGGGGAAAGGGCAATGGCCATTACTCTGGGCTCTATTCCTGAGGGTGACAGAACAGGATGGTGATGATGGTAGCAGTAATCCATCACCAGGACTAGTTAGGCTGTGATAACAGACTCCACATAGTATTTTCAGGTGGATGGGAAGGGACTGGGGGCTTCTGATAAGGAGCAATCTGCAGATGCCTTGGGAATAAGAAGCCTTGTTCAGTTCCCCAATTTCCATAAAAAGGATATCACCTCTCTTCCCCTGGCCCTTCCAAGGGTAGCTTGGGGCTGAGGGGTCCTCTCTAATTTCTATAAGCCTTCTCCCATATGACCCTAATAAGTAGATATAATAGCGTGCTTGCTACACAAATGCCCCTTCAAGACAATTTCCTGGATTTCTCACCTCCAAACAGATAGTAATTATGTAGCCACTGCTAAGCACGGGATTTTTCCAGAAAGCATATTAGAAACTACCTGGAAAAATAAAAATACCATAACAAACAGTATAATGGAACAGCAAAAGAAAATGACGTCACGTCTGTGGAGTTTATAAGAGGGGTATGTGTATCTGTCCAGTAGTGAGTAAGAAAGAAAGAGTAAATAACATGAACAAACCCATAATAAGAACCAAATGAAACAATAGAAAACATCTTCTAGCTATATAAGCCTTACACCAGTGAGACCTGAGCACCTTTTTATTAGCACCAAGCATTGTCAAATCATCTTTATCACCTTCTCCCTGTTCTATTTTCCCTCTTCTTTTTTTCTCCTCTTCACTGTCTCTTTTCATCCTCCTCTTCCTGATTTTCTTATTCTCTGGTGCAACTGAGAATTTCAAGAGCTACCTATGCAGCCCTGAGCTTCCCTGGCATTATTGAATGAGTCATGGCCAGCACAAAAGTTTACCCCATCAATCCAACAAACATAACTTTCTAAGAACGCAGCTATATGCTGCAGCGCAATGCTTAGCTGTTTTAGCATGCTGCTTCTAAATGTTAAATAAGCCACATCCATGCCCTCTGCAGCCATGGGAACCTGCCTAGCAATGCAGCAGATCAGTAGTCTGCTGTGATAAGCAATCTTCTTATTACATACGCTTGGCCCATAATGGTGACAGGTGACATTTTGCTTAAACAGTGTCAGGGATCATCCATCATTTGTCACCCCTTAGCACTATCTGCCTTTCTGCGAGAATCATGTTCTTTCAATACCATTCAAAATGTGCTTTAGCTAATGTAATTTCTGGCTCTGAGATGACAGATCAGGGAAGACAAAGACTAGATCACTCCCAATAAGAAAGCAGAAGAGTATATTCTGCATCAGTAAAGCCCTTAGGTGTCACCCAACATACGTCTCCAGTGTAGTCCCACTTATACGTGGACTATAATTCCTCTTCTTTTCTCATATTTTCAGTCCCAAAGCATCTTTAAAATGACTTAAACCTGTTTTCTTTTTGCCCGTGGTACACTGCCCAGATCACCCGTCAGGGCCAAAACTCTCATTCACCTTGCTATCTGGAGTTTTGGCTCCTGAACAGATCATAGCCAAGTTCCTCTACAGGAATTGCTCTGGATTAAAGGCAGTTGCCCTACCAAGATTAGCCCCCACAGTCGATCCTGGGGTGGGGATGTAGGGCTAAGCTAAAATTCTGTGACTGGCTGCTGGAGAAGGCTCAAAGCTCTGACCCCCAGCCCCCCCCCCCTCCCGCCACCTCAATTTGGGACAACTCTGAAACATCATCTCAGCTCCAGAGTCCCTCAGAGGATCAGCTGAGGCCCTATGTCAATGTTCCAGCAGTTCAATCTCTTTCTCTACCCAAACCTCTTCCCTCATTCCTTACAGGTATTCCAAGAACATTCTCAATAAACTTCCAGGAAAATCTTCATCTCAGATAAACAGACCTACGATAGCATTCAAGCAGTACTCCAATCCATCTGGAGAAGTATACCATTCTAAATGCAGTAACAAGGGGATGGAATGCAACATAAAAAGAGCTAACATTGGCCTGGCCAGTGTGGCTCTGTGGTGCAGCATCAACCATGTACCAAGAGGTCTCTGGTTCGATTCCTGGTCAGGGCACAGACCAGGGTTGCAGGCTCAATCCCCAGTAGGGGGCATGCAGGAGATAGCTGATGGATGTTGATGTTTCTCTCATTGGTATTTGTATCTTTCTATCTTTCTCTCTTTTTCTCTTCCTTTCTCTCTAAAATCAATAACATTTTTTTTTTGCAGTGGAGAAACATTGGCTATTTTTTTTACTTTGTTTTATTGCTTAAAGTATTACAAAGAGTGTTAAGTAAGTCTCCACTTTTTCCCCTTGACCTTCCCCCTCCTCCCCTGCCCCCCAGAATAACGACATATTTTTTAAAAAGAGACCTAAGACTAACCCATGCTATGATTCATAGCGATTAATTTGCAGTTTCCCTTTAGAGCAGTGGTTCTCAAATGGGGGTGATTTTGTCCCCCAGTGGACATTTGGCAATGTCTGGAGACATTTGAGATTGTCATGACTTGGGTGGGAGGGTTGCTACTTGCAGGTAGTGGGGAGAGGCCAGCAATGTTACTAAACATTCTACAACACACAGGACAGATCTCACAACAACGAGTTATCCAATCCCCACTGTCATTAGTGTTGCTATAGAGAAACCCTTCCCTACAGGTATCAAATAACACTTGGTGTATTATTCAAGTGAATTATTCCCTGTCTTATGGTCAGGTTAATGGCTACCAACTGGTCCAAGGCTAGACATGGCCCAATAAAATACAACCATGCTTTGTAAGAGTGTGAACCATGAGTTTGACTTCTCCTAGCCATGGGGAAGGCAGGATCTATATGCCTCAGAGCTGCTGAGCACCCCTTTCATCTGAGATGAGATTAAGGATTCAGTCACCTGGATTCCTCTCACCATCTGTTGAGAGCTCAATCAGCAAGCAAATGATGCCTGCACACCTCTAGACTAGAAGAGGGTGGTTTCTTAGAAAAGGGACAACAGTTTCTATTGTTAAGAGGTAAGGACATCAAAGTTAAGCAGACAATTGATTTTATTTGTAAATGAATAGGACTGCTTGTGGGAAAGAGAATGCTTGACACTTTATGAGTAGACACAGCTCCTTGGTGAGTCCTCAGAATTTTAAAGATGCCTATTATATGTGCAAATAAGATAATATTAGCCTTGCTTTCAAACTATCTAAGGTAGTAGTAATTCTTAACTCTGCCTGGAAATTGGAATCATTATGTGTGAAGCTCTTTAAAAATACTAATGCCTAAGGCTAACCCCCTGGATCTGACTCTCCATGGGTAGGACTCAAGAATTGTAGTTTGCAAACCTTGATACACAGCCAACATTGAAAACATTGGTCTAGCATGCCTATTGACAAAATGATAGGAGAGGGGGCCGCTGCCAACTTTGTAGAAGAGTTCATGACCACAAAAGGCCCTGGTTCAAAGAGTTCTGACCCAGGGCTTGGGAAAGGCTTGTTGCAGGCTGCCTCTTGCAGAAACTGATTTTTGTGCTGCAGGATGGAGTGCTGCAGGATGGATGTGCTTCATGGAATCCCTTTCCTGTAAGAAACACTCTTGTAAACATTTCTTGTAACTTATACAGCTGGTGCCAGTCTCCTGGGTACTCCATGAATGAAATTTCCCCCCATTTCCAAAGGGAGTTCCAAGTAGCAGAAGCATGGGAGCTAGTACTAGTATAAGGTACATGGGACCTTCATTTCTCTGTTACTTGTGACTCAAAAATTACACCAATGACCAAAATTTAACATAGTAAACCATTCGTTGTAGACTAAGGACTAAAACTGGCCATGATTTGGTTCAGATAGAATGATCAGAAGTGGTCATGAAAGTGATGTGTTTGGGAGAACCAAGATGGCAGCATAAGGTGTATACCTGAATGCGCAGCATCCCACAAATATTAAAAAATACAACAATAAACCTAAACAACCATACTCCAGAACCAAGGGAGTGGACGCGCTACAACTAGAAGAGAAGGAGCGCATCGAGACTGAATCAAAGTTCCCGTTCTCGGCGCCAAAATAAAAAGGTAGGGACGCGTGGGGCAGCTGCGGCGGCGGCGGGAAAGGGCGGCGGCGGCGGCAGCGGCGGCAGTGCGGTTTACAAGCTCCGGGGTCGCACTGAACGCTGTGCGGGCAGTCTGGCAACAGGGCAGAAGACGACTGTGGCGTTCTAGCAGAACTGTTCACAGCTTTCCCAGACGTGGGACTCGGGCGCGCAGACGCCAGGGTGTGGAATAGCGCCGCAGAGCTGGCTGAGTGGCAGCCATCACAGGTTGCTCCGCCCCAGTGACTCTGAGACCCCACCCCAAGCTGCGCACCTGCCTCCTCACCTGCAGCCAAATTAACAGACCTCAGCTGTGACAGAAAACGCCACTCTACCAGCCAAAATGCGGAGACAAAGAGACAGATCACAAATGACAGAAGTGGAGGAAAGCAAACGACTGGATATAGAGTTCAAAACCACAGTTATAAAGCTACTCAAAAATCTTCTACGAACCTCCGAGGAACTAAGTGAGACCTTCAAGGAACTTAATGAGAATACCAAAAAAATGGCAAAGGACCAATCAGAAATCAAACAAACACTGACTGAAATAAAGAATAATATACAGAAATCCAACAGCAGACCAGAAGACCGCAAGAATCAAGTCAAAGTTATGAAGTACCAGGAACCAAAAAACAGGCAACCAGGAATCCAAAAATATGAAGATAGTGTAAGGAGCCTCTGGGACAACTTTAAGCGAACCAACATCAGAATTATAGGGGTACCTGAAGAAGAGAGAGAGCAAGATATTGAAAGCCTATTTGAAGAAATAATGATAGAAAACTTCCCACACCTGGTGAAAGAAATGAACTTACAAG
>PVJC01025002.1:0-25086 GCA_004026665.1 Murina feae | reverse complement strand
TGCCTCCTGCCCTGCACCTGCGGCAGCCAGGTGACTGCTACTTGGGTCACTGGGGTTGTTGACAAGCTGCTGAGGCCCAGTTGGCCTCCAGGCCCCATCCCGAGGGCAGCTCCCTCCATTTCCGCCTGGGCCCACGAAGCACCTGCTGAAGGTGGTGAGGAAGGAAGCAGTCTCCCTGGGAGTGGGGGACGGGGCAGGGGTGGCCAGTGCAGAGCCCTGCTGCCCTCCACCTGTGGGCCTGAGAGCCGGCCTCCTTGCGGCTGTGGGCTGAGCTCTGGCCTGCCCCGTGCAGCGCCAGGGACCCGAGCAGTGTGGCTCTGACTGTCCCGCAGGGGACAGGGGGGCCCTCGGATCCCGGCTGAGGAAAGAGTGGGCTCCCGAGTGGGGAGGTGCTCACGGCAAGCAGGGCCCTGGAGCGGCCACACTGGCAGCGCGGAGCTGTCCGCGGACGGTAAATGGATGGCTTTGCAATGGGCACCGGTTCCAGCTGTGGGCACACACGGCTGAGGCGCTGGTACCATAACTTGTCACTTGACTGTCAAACAGCCCAGCCTCGTTCCATGACCAACCGCCACGTCCAGGTGCTGCCTGGCGTCCAGAGGCCTCCAGGGGCCGTGTGCCCGCGGGAGGGGCGGTGCCGGGCCCACAGTGCCAGGGCCAGGTCGAGGGCAGGGGGAAGGGTGGCAGGGAACACCTCACTCCGACTAAGGCCCTCGGCTTTGAGAGCTTTCACACGAGGCCCTCCCCTCGGGCGCTGTCGGAGCTCAGCCGCTGAGATTTCTCCTCCATCAGGCGCGTCCTGGCGCAGGGAGCCTGCGGATTGTTCACAACAAAACACCTGCACCAGCCCGGCCGGCGGGGCTCAGGGGCTGACCATTGACCTATGACCCAGGAGGTCAGGGCACAGGCCCGGGTTGTGGGCTCCATCCCCAGTGTGGGGTGCGCAGGAGGCAGCCGGTCCGTGACTCTCTCTCATCTGTAACGTTTCCATCTCTCTCTCCCTCTCCCTTCCTCTCTGAAATCAATAACGAAATTTTTTTTAAAAAGTGCATGAAGTGCAGATGACTCCCACTGGGCCTTGAAGCAATGCTTGCATTTGGGGAGGAGCCGGGGGGTGGGGGCAAGGGCTCACAGTTAGGGGCTGCTCATCACGTGGCAGAAGCAGAGGAAAATCACCAGTGGGATCCTGCTCCCTGGGGCTCGGGCGCAGAGTCCCCGCTTCCTGCGGAGCCCTGTGCAGGGCTATAAATAGCGGCGCGGCCAGGATTACGCCCAGGATTACCCGCCCGCCCGCCCCCACCACAGGCTGGGGCTGTGATTTTCCTCACACAAAGCCCAGTGCTGCTGGTTAAGAAAGGAAAAAAAGCCACGCAACTCGCCCCGACGTTTGGACAGATGTGGACCGTGGGGAGGCGAGGGCACTACCTCCGCCCCCTGTGGGCCCCGCCGGGCCCTGTCCGAGCGCTGCTGCCCTGCTTTGAAGGGATGTTTGCAAGGGCAGAACTGCTAAGTGACTCTGAAACGGGCCCAGAAGCCCACTTTTGCTGTTGAGTTGTGGTTAACACAGACATTTAAAGAATGAAGCACAGCCCACCTCATAGCACCCTCACCGAAGGCAGGATGGAGCTGCTCCACAGGGAGAACGGCTCAGTGGATAGAGTGTCGGCCTGCGGACTGAAGGGGCCCGGATTCGATTCGGATCAGGGCACAGGCCCAGGTTGTGGGCTCCATCCTCAGTGGGGGGGCGTGCAGGAGGCAGCCGATCCATGATTCTCTCTCATCATTGATGTTTCTATCTATCTCTCTCCCTCTCTCTTCCTCTCTGAAATCAATAAAAAATATATTTTTAAAATAAAACAGGAACACTCTTAGCTTCTGTTAAAGAAGACAAGTCTGTGGGGAAAAAGTGGAGGTCTAACTGGCCTTCCTGAGGGACTGACCCCTGGATGGGCAGCTCCCAGCCAGAAGGAGGGAGGAGCCTGGGGAAGCTGGAGGGGAAGCTGGAGGACGTGGCAGTTCCTGGAGGCAGACACCAAGGGAGGCAGCAGGTTATTAGCAAAAGAAAAGGAAGGATTGTTTTCGGAAAGGTCGTCTCCCCTGGGGAGGGCAGGGGTCAGGCCTTTGCCCCAGCCTCCTGGGTGGTGGGGGGGGGGGAGAGGGGGGTACTGGAGAGGCCCCAGGACTGAGGACTCCTTAGAACTGACCACCAGGAGTCCATTCCTGGCAGAGGCTGGAAGTGCAGGTGGACAGGTGTCAAGTCCAGGTCAGCGTGGTGGACGCTGGCACGTGGCCGCACTGAGGCTGTGGTTTCTGTCTAGTGCGTCCCTGAGTCGCTCTCACCTGGGTTTGCTCATTTAATCTGGACTCCAGCCCTATAGGCAGGTACAGCGCTGTCTCATTCCTCCCTGAGACCCTGCTTCAAGCACAGGCCAGCTGCTGAGCGCCTGGTCCTCCAACCACGCGCGCTGCCTCTAGGATGACATCTTACTGCAGCCAGGTGACCATGTGATGGGTTCACACTGTCCTCCTGTCTTCTCCCTAGAAGCATTATGCTCCCTCGGTGTCCGGGCTGCCACAGAACTCTAAGGTCAGCAGGATTCGCCCTGGCCGGTGTGGCTCAGTGGATAGAGCATTGGCCTGCGGATTGAAGGGTCCTGGGTTCGATTCCAGTCAAGGGCACATGCCCAGGTTGTGAGCTCAACCCCCAGTAGAGGGCGTGTAGGAGGCAGCCGATCAATGATTCTCTCTAGTCATTGATGTTTCTATCTCCCTCTCCCTTCCTCTTTGACAGCAATAAAAGTATTAAATAAATAAGTGATCAGCAGGACTCGTGGGAGGAGGCGGGTCTGCGTTTCCCATTGGGTTCAGCTCCGGGTGCGAAGCCCCAGTCCCCAGTTCGGGTTCTGCTGTCAGAGCGTCCTGTGGTCCCGTGTGGGAGGGAGATGAGGGCCTGAGTCCTGGCGGAGCAGGGAGGAAAGTGTTCTCTAGAAAGACACCTGGCGGATGTTTTGCGAGGAGCTGTAATCCCCAGCGAATCTGCATGCTAATGGCAGCGTTTACTCTAAGCAGGGGTCTGAGAAAGCCGCCTCCCATAGTCACAGTGGCTCCGTGGACGACTTCGCCCGAGTTCCAGGGAACCCAACTTCTGGGGGGTTTGCAGGATGATGAGCAGCGCAGGGCAGTAAATTAGGACCAACTCCCGTCCCTGCCGCCGTCTTCATCGCCTCCGATGAGCAGCGAGCCCTGAACAGGACCAGGGAGTAAACCCACGATAATCGCCTTAGCGTCCGGATAATATCTCCCTCGCTTTCCCACACGGAGGGCGCTAAGCCTGCCCGCATTGTGCTAAGGCTCCTTGCCAGCTCCTTCCGAAAAGAAGCAATTTCCCTCCCTAAAATCTCCGTGGTTTGTGCACGTGCTCCCCGAAATGCTGACGGACATTTGCAGTCTGTGCCTCCGCCCGGAGCAGGCCGCTTCCCCAGCAGCGAGCCCGCTTCTCCGCTCAGGAATCACACCCGCGGCTGTGACACCCCGTGACCTCAGGGACCCACACCTGCGGCTGTGACGGCCCGTGACCTCAGGGACCAGAGTTCCGAGCCCAGCTGTCCCCCAGCTGGTCCCCCAGCGGGAGGACATCAACCCGTGCTTTCCTGGGGGCTAAGATCCCACATTCTACCGAGCCCTTCCCTATGGGGTCAATAAACACTGCTGATTAAAATATATTTTTTTATTGCTTTCAGAGAGGAAGGGAAGAAGGGGAGAGAGAAAGAAAGAGAGAGAGAGAGAGAGAGAGAGAGAGAGAGAGAGAGAGAGAGAGAGAGAGATCAGTGACCAGAGAGAATCACTGATCTGCTGCCTCCTGCACGCCCCACACTGGGGATCAAGCCCACAACCCAGGCCTGTGCCTGACGGGGAATCAAACTGTGACCTCCTGGTTCATAGCTCAAAACTTAACCACTGAGCCCCACTGGCCGGGCAACACTGCTGATTTTGACTAAATAAAAGGCATCGTTTTTTCTTCTGGAAAAAAAAAAAAGTAGGTCCAGATGTTAAGAGAAAGGATGGTGGATCATGAGAGAGGGCAGAATAAGAGGGGGAAAAACCCCACAAAAATTAGGACTATTCACATGTGAACAAATACGTTTAAAATTCTGAGGAAAAGCCCTGAGGACAAGTGGAGTCTGTTCTAAAACTCTGTCTAAGAAGGCAGGAGGCAAGGGCGTCCGATGGGGAGAAGGATGGTCTCTTCTGGAAGCCACGTGCAAAAGGATGAAACCGGATCACTATCCACTCGACACACAGAAATGAACTCAAAAATCACTACAGGCTTGACTACGAAGCCAGAACCCATACAACTCCTACAGGAAAACAGGCAGTAAGTTCCCGGACGTTGGCCTTGGCGATGACTTTTTAGATCTGACACCAAAAGTAAAAATAAATAAACTAGGCCTGTTTACTCAGTGGTTAGAGCATCAGCCCATGCCCTGAAGGGTCTCAGGTTTGATTCCTGGTCAAGGGCATGTACCTGGTTACAGGTTCAACCCCTGGCCCCCAGAGGCCACCAATCGATGTGTCTTTCTCACATCAGTGTTTCTCCTCTCTCTCTCTCTCTCTCTCTCTCTCTCTCTCTCTCTCTCTCTCTTCTCCATCTCTCCCTCCCTCTCTTCCATTCTCTCTAAAAAAGCAGTGGAAAAAACATCCTCGGGTGGGGATTTAAAAAATTAGTAAATAAATAAGAGGGAATGCATCAAACTAAAAAGCTTCTGTACAGCAAAGGGAACGCTGGACAGAACGAAAAGGCATCGTTATTTGCAAATCATGTATCTGATAAGGAGTCAATGTCCGAAATGTATCTAATGAATTCATATAACTCAACAGCAAAAAACAACAACAACCCAACAGTTGGATGAAAAAAATGGCGGGAGGCTCTGAACAGACATTTTTCCAAAGAAGACGCATAGAGGCAGGCACGTGGGACGATGTTCACACACACTCAGCACCAGGGAGATGCAAGTCAGCCGCCGCTGTGAGCTGCCGCCTCCCACCTGTCAGAACAGCTGTCGAACAAAAGACAAGAAATACCAAGAAGTAACCACTGTTGGCAAGGACGCGGGGCAAGGGGAGCCCTTGTGAGCTGTGGTGGGGCTGTGACTTCGTGCGGCCGCTGCAGAAAACAGTTAAAAATAGAAGCATCCTGCCCTGACCAGTGTGGCTCAGAGGACTGAAGGGTCCTGGGTTCGATTCCGGTCAAGGGCATGGACCTTGGTTGCAGGCACATCCCCCAGTGGGGAGTGTGCAGGAGGCGGCTGATCGACATTTCTCTCTCATCGATGTTTCTAACTCTCTATCCCTCTCCCTTCCTCTCTGTAAAAAGTCAATAAAATATATTTTCTTAAAAATAGGAGTATCCTATGACCCAGCCATTCCACTTCTGAGTATGTGTCTGAAGGAGATGAAAACACCAACTTGCAAATACGCATGCCATTTCCCTTTCGTCGCACCATCATTCATAACCGCGGAGACACGGGAACAGCCCAGGTGTCCACAGGCGTGCGGATGGGTGAAGAAACCGTGGCGTCACGAAAGGCGAGCCACGAAGAGCCCTGCCGTTTGCACATGGATGAACCTTGAGGCATCATGCTAACTGACGTGTCAGACAAAGATGCACATGGCAGGATCTCACTTATATGTGGAATCTTAAAAACAATAACAAGAAAGGCGACAGCTCACAGACACAGAGGACAGCTCGGCTGGTGTGGCTCAGTGATTGAGCGTCCACTCAGGAACCACGAGGTCACTGGTTCGATCCCAGGTCAGCGCCCTCCTGGGCTGCAGGCTCCATCCCCAGTAGGGGGTGTGCAGGAGGCAGCCATGCAACGATGCTGCACTCTCATCGACGTTTCTCGCTGGCTCTCCCTCTCCTTTCCTCTCTCTCTAAAAATCAATAAAGGGAAGACAATTTTAAAGATACAGAGAACAGGTCAGTGGTTTTCCAGAGGGGAGGGCAGGAGGAATGGGTGAAGAGGGTCGAAAGGGATGTACGCTCAGTTCGGAGGGAAGTGAGTGCTGGGCTGGTGAGTGGGGCGGAGGACAGGCATTCTCACCAGCAGAAGTGACCCCTTGTAGCTGAGTGGGCACGGGGGCTAACTAGGTGTTGATGGAGCGGCCGTGGCAATCCTGTGGTTCCGTGCGGGTCAAAAGCATGTTGTCCACCTGAAACCAACGTAACGTTTTATGTCAATGAAACCTCAGTTTAAAAAAATCAAATGACAGAAAAGGCAGGGAAATGTATGAACTTCACAAAGTACTTTTGCCGAAAAGCATCGCTTCTAAGACCAACGTCGCATCCTGTACGCGATGTGAGCGTGTCAGAACTGCGAAGGCCCGAAACCCACTTTGCTTGGTTCTGCTGGTGACCAGGTCCTGTTTGGGGTCCCCAGGAAGTCCCTGTGACTCTCCCCAGGGACCACAGGGGAGGGGCCTCTCTACCTGTGGGAGCAACCCTGCGGGCGTGGGTCTGCAGACGCCTCTGGCTGCGCCCCATCCCCGTGCACATCTGCACCCCCCACCCCGCGGGGCACCCACTCAGGCCCACTCGCCCACAGCAGCTGGTGGGCCGGGTCCCGCCGGCCGGGGTGGGGCAAACAGATGCGTGATTGATGAGGCCCCGCGCAGCACAGACCCCGGGGCGGGAGCCAGAGGGTGAGGCTGGCCCGTCAGTGCGGGGCCAAGTGGCAGCATCGCCCGCATGGGATGCCTCTCCTTTGTCCCCACACCCCGGCATTGTCCGCTGCATAAAGCTGCCCAGTGTCCTCCTGCCCTGCAAGGCCAGCGCCTGTCCCCCGCGAACCCTCAGATATTAATTTGGAGAGCAGCGGGCGTCATTCTCGCAGACCAGACAGACGCCCCTTTCAGGCGCGCGGAAGGGAGCCGAGGATAATATTTGGATGTTGTCTGCATGTTTTTTAAACTTAGCTGGTTCCTCTCGCCCTCTGAGGAGGCTCGGCTGGGAATATGAAGGGAGGGGCCTGCGGCCTGCCCCCGGGGGAGCAGGCAGTGCCACGTGTGCGGCCGGGGCAGGCTGGGAGGCTCTCCCTCCTCCCCCTGGGTTATGGGTTCAAGACCAAGGTGAGCCGTTGCCACACATTCTGATTGGAGTCTCCTTAAGGGCGTAATCATCTGATTTAAAACCAGGCGCCCGCGTTGCTTGGCTGTGGTAACGATGAAGCTAAACGGAGAGGTGAGAGGAGGAGGAGGCGCCCTGCGGGACCACTGTCCTGGGGACCCCCTCGCAAAGGGAAATGAGGCTTTCACAGCAAGCATCGCACAAACAGAAGCTAAAACACAGAAAATGGCCGTTTTCTGTTTAGACAGCTTTGCCCGTATTTTGCCCTCCGGCATCACAAATGCGTTCATTTCTGCGTGTTTTCTCTAGGTTTTTATTGACGCGCGGAATGTTTCGAAGCCCCCTGCATCTATGACATCGTCTTCTCCTCTGTGGCCCTGGTACCGGTCAGCTTTATCGCTTTTAACAACTAGGCAATATCCCGTTATCTATCCACATTTCATCCACTGCTTCTCCGTAGCTGCTGCTAAGTGCCCAGGTCATCTCCCATGTTTCACTCGCGTAAATCACGCTGCTATAAATGTATCAACACACACACCCTTTCCCCTTTTAAATTACTTCCTTGACATAAATCCCAAAGAATGAGATGCCGGGGTCACAGAGTACAAGCGTTCTTATGACCTCTGACCTGCGTTGATGGCTGAATGCCCTCAGAAGACATTGTCCCACTTTTCAAAGAATGAATATCTGCTCCCCTGTCAGCCAGCGCTGAGCCGCAGGGCTCCCTGTGTTTCTCTTCTCCGAGGACTGAGATTACAGATCTGCCCCTGGGAGCGTGGTTACAAGTCGCTGTACATCTCAGCGTGCGTTTCGTAACCCTCAGGACAAAACGGAAAGAAAAGACAAAAACAACAACACGACAAGCCAAACAGAACAAGCACAGCCATCGCTGGTGGGGAGGCCAGTGGGCTCCAGGGGGCGAGCATTCCTCTGTCCTCGCCCGCCACTGGGAGCACACGCGGTGCCAGTCACGGGGTGTGGCTTTGGGAACATGCAGCAGAATGTGGGTCATGGGAAGGTCCAAGCTGGGAGCCCAGGTGTTGCTCCCATCGGGCCCACCTGCCGTCACTGGTCACTGCCCCCAGGAGGAGGGGACGCGGGGCTGGCCCATCGGAACCATGGGGACAGGCAGCGGCCTTGGCACCTTGCACCCAGGGTGGGCAGGGCGGTGGGTCGGCGTGCGCTCTGAGGCGCTCCATCTGCTCGCCCGTGTTGTGGGGGATGGACGCCCAAGAGGACAGGCTGGGCCGGGAGTCCCTCAGCCCCGCTGGGAGCCGTGTCTCCAGGGCCTCCAGGCAGAGTTTGGGGGCTAGTGGGAAGGTCAAGTGCTGAGGAGCGTGGGCTGGGAAAGGCCCGTCATTTGGAGAGCGGGCCCTTCACTTGGAGAGCGGGACGGAGAGGGAGGCCGCCGCTGAATAGCTCCTTCTGCTCCGCTCCGGGAGAGGATCCGTCAGTGTCAGCGCCTACTCAGAGCTGGAGGCCCAGGTTCCCACCTTCCCCGCCCCCCCTTCTCCCCTCTCTCCTCCCTCCCTCCCTTCTCTCCCCGCCCCCAGGCTTGTCCAGCCCCGCTCTCCCCAGCCCTCATCACCTAAACAACAAAGTCCAGGGAAAGTGAGGAGGGAGGCACCGGCCAGTGGCCGCCTTGACGGACAGACCTGAGTTTCCACAGGTTCTTCCCAAACCATGGCACCCAGGGCCTGACGCGCACACAGGGCCTGACATGCACAGGGGGCTGACATGCACACAGGGCCTGACACGCACACAGGGCCTGACATGCACACAGGGCCTGACATGCACACGGGGCTTGACACGCACAAATGGGCCGGCATCCAGCCCAAGCTGCCGCCTGGTGAGGGCTGGCTGAAGGGACAGACACTCTTCATCCCCCAGAGGAATCACCGGCTCCCTCTACAGCCACCAGGGAGCTGTCTCCTCTGGGTGGTGCTCTCCCCCTTCCCTCCTCACTCTGTGCCCCCCCCCCCCAGGCTGGGCTGGATGGAATGTGCCCAGCAGCCCCAGGGCACGTCCCAGCTCCAGTCCCGTCCCAGCTCCAGTCCCCTCCCAGCTCTGGGACTGGTCCAGGTCGCTGAGACCCCGAGATCTTGTCCCCTGCGCAGTGGGCCAGCTCCCCTGGGCTGTGGGGTCCCCTGAGCGTCTTGGCCCCATCACTCTGTCATCCAAACCAGCCCCAGCCCCCGGCACAGATCACTCGCTAGTTAAACCATGACTCCACCCGCCCAGGTGTCCTGGGTGAGCATGGTGAGCGTGGGTCAGTGGGGACGCGGCCCAGGGGCACCTTGGGGTCGAGGAATTTCCCTCCTTGAACTTGGAAAGGTCACCTCTCCCCAGAACTGGCTCTGTGCACCGAGGCCCTGTTATGTCGCCTCCTTGGCCTGAGTCCGCTCGCCTTGGGTCTGACCGGCTGCCACTCGTTTGTTCTCTTGTTTCCTCACCTGCTGCTCGGGGAGCTCAAGGGAGGGAGACAGAGCCCCCAGTTCCTGGGGCCCAGCAAGCACCAGGCGTGAGTGCCCCACAGGTGCAGGGTTTCTCTCTGGAGAGATCAGGGAAGGCTCCCAGGAAGAGGTGGGGGAGGCGCCTGTGCGGACGATCAGGACCTGGCTGTGCAGACATGGATGGAGGTTGACCAGGAAGCCCATGTGGGCGGAGGCTGCTTGCTGGGGAGGCTGAGAAAGGACCCTCGTTTGCACAGGCCCTTCCAGGCTCAAGGAGGCCCAGCCCCTCGCTCACAGGCTTTGGGGAACCTGCGTCTCCAGATGCCCTCACCACTGTGGATGGGACACCGAGTCTGTGCGCAGACCGCCCCCACCCCTGACCCCACGGCTGTGGGTGCTCGAGTGGCCCGAGTCTTGGGGGGCGGCTCAGGGGTGGTTGAATGGGGGGTCTATTTAGTTTAGTGGGGCTACCTGTGTGCTTTGTAGTCAGGTCTCTGTAGCGAAGTCATCACTAGTTGCCCAGGTATAGACGTGGCTTCCCAACCCCCTGCTGCCACCATGTGGAGTCCCCTGATGTGGTGACAAGAGATGGCAAGGTCAGAGGTCACGCTGCAGCATCCACGCGGCCTGGGGCCTCGCACCTGAGGCGGAGGAGAAACAAGGTTGAAAAGGTGTCAGGTAAGCCCTGGCCGGTCTGGCTCAGTGGATAGAGCACCGACCTGCAGACTGAAGGGTCCCAGGTTCGATTCCCGTCAAGGGCACACGCCTGGGTTGCAGGCTCAACCCCTGGCCCTGGTCAGAGCATGTGCAGGAGGCAACTAATCCATGGGTCTCTCTCACATTGAAGTCTCTCTCTCTGTGTCTCTCCCCCTCCCTTCCACTCTCTCTAACAATCAATGGAAACATATCTCCGGATGAGGATTAACAAAAATAAATGAAAAAAAGAAAGGTGTCAGGGGAGAGGCAGTGTGGAGAGCACGTGGCCGAGTGCCCGGCCGTGGACTGTCCCCCTGCATCTCTGTACATGTCTCTCTCTGGTTCCTCCTCTCTCTCTATGCCAACACTCGGTTCGCACCTGATTTGGGCTCACACTCCCACGATCGCCTTCCTCTCTCTAGAAGCTGGGTTTGCAAGCCCTCCGCCATCCTGGCGTCCGAGGGCCTGGGCAGGAGGCAACCCCAGCATTCCACCTCCGGCTGCATCCCCCAGGGACCCCATGCAGGCCTCCCCAGCCCCTCCTCCGGGCGGGCAGCAGCTGCTGGTCCTCAAAAGCTGGGCTCCGAGGCTGGGGACCTGGGAGTTGGGGCCTGCCCCCCATCCGTCCTTCCTGGCCGCCTCCGGGGGTCCTGTGTGGCCATTCACGGCAGACCCCCTCCTGGGAAGGCAGAGAAGGCTGCATTATGCCAGGTCAGGCTCGTTGTTGGCATCTGCCAAGATGCACGCACTTCCTGTCCCCGGGCCCGCAGCCCCCACACCCCCACCCGGCGGCGCCCCCTCGGCTGGGCTTCCAACAGTGGGGCTTGTCTTCTCTCTCCTTTCTTCTGCTCAAGGCAGGGTTGTCTCTGGTGGAAAGAGGCCGTGTGTTCCCAGATGCAGCTGCATTTCAAAGGTACTTTGTTGGCGGGTCCTGGACGTGCCTGTGCTCGTGTGGGGAAACGGGGGGCGCTCTGGCTTCCCCCCAAACTGAAATTGATGTTACTTCTCTGCCAGGGGCACCCAAGGAAATGCTTTGTCCCACTTCCTCCCTTTCAGGCTGAGCCCCTTTATGCTGGAGCTGGGGCCCTGCCACTGGGACCATTGTCGCCAGCGCGGGGTCCGAGGCGGCCAAGTCCGGCAGCTGGGCGCATGCCTCCCCTCCCCAAGGCCCATTTCCTTGACAACACGTCCTTGCTCGCGCCGGCTTTCTTAGTCTTTCCCGCATTGTTTCCCCTCCTTCCCCAAAGGCCCCTTACAGTGTCTTGGGGCTTAAAATCAGAAAGGAAAAAGTGTGTGCATATGTGTGTGTGGGGGGGGTCAGGGGCGTGGGCAAGGAGTCGAGAAGGTAAAGGGCTTGGGAGGTGCAGAAAGGGAAGGGACCGGGGCCGAGCGAGGGCCAGGGGTGGGCAGTTTGCACCATAAATAACAGCACCAAACCCGGGATTCTTGGCGGCTCCGCCTTGCTCTTCTACACCCCCAAGCTGTACAGCACCCGCCCTCGGGCCTACCCACCCCAGGCCTTCCAGCCGAGCACCCAGGTGGCCCGAGGGGACCCCTGACCCCTGTATCCTGTTCCTTTCTCCCTGCTCCGCTATTTTCCTTCTGGATAAAAAGAGAGAGTGAGAGATAATGAACAAAAAACATGGCCCCCGGACAATGCAGCCACTGGCCTCTCCCGGAGAAACGCACCCCGGTTCCTAGGTGAACTCGCCCATCAATCTCGCCTTTCGCCTCCTGTGGGTGGAAGCAGCGGGGACACCCGCCCTCCCCCGAGCAAATGCTGTCCTTTGACGCAGGACAAAAAGAGGTCTCGCGGCCGAGGTGAAATCTGGGTGGCATGGCCCGCACAATGGCGCCCTGTTCCTGCGGGTGTTTTACAGCAGAGGCGGGGCGGCCTCAATGGTCTGGGGGTGGAAACAATCCCCCCCCATTCAGGCCGACAAACGCATCTTCTGTTCCACACGGAGCCCCGAACAGAGAAAAGCCACAAAGAAAGGGGAGGGGGTGGGACCCCAACCAGGCGTGAGGCTCACAATCTCCCCCAACCTGCCTGCCCCCCAAAGGCGATGCGGGTGGGGCCCCGGGATCCGCCTTGGAGCTCCTGGGCTGCGTCTGAATGGTGAGGCCGCCCTGATTTATGGAGGAGCCCGGGTGCCTCCCTGGAGAAAAGCGGGTGCTTTGTCTTCAGGGGACGGACAATGGGCCACAGGGCGGGTCCCTGGGTGCTGGGGTCCTGCCTCTCTCTGCCCTCTCCTCCCGCAGACACCAGCGGCCGTGACAAATGATGGGGGCTGCGCCCGGGGACAAGGCCTGGCCACTTGAGGTCCCTGAAGAGGGTATTATGGCCGGGAAATGTTTGCGCTGTGGAGATGGCACACTCCACGAGCTGGTGGCTCTCCTCCGAGGGGACAATGGCCCCCGCCCCGGCGGCTGTCGGGGGCGCCCTCGGAGAAGCCCTCTGGCGCACACCAAGAGGGGACATTGTGTCCACCTACTTGAGCAGAGGGGAGGTGACCGCGGGGGCAGCCTGCCTTGTAAATCACCATGAAAACAAGAGCGGACAGCGCCTCTGGGCCCGGGAGCCTCAGGGAATGGCCGCTGGGTGTCGGGGAGCCCCGAGGGACAGGGTGCTAGAGAGAGAGCTCCCGCGGGGGGATGCTGCTGGAGCCGGTTCTGGGCCGTGGTCCGGAGCGTCCCAGAGGCTGCCGGAGTGGACACGTGGCACTGTGGCTGAGCCCCTGAGCCCAGGCCTCTTCCAGGGCTCCATCTGCCAGCTTCCAGCCTGACTCACCATCGAGAGGAAAGAAGGGAGAGAGACAGAGGCAGAGCGAGGCAGAGAGGCAGAGAGAGAAAGAATCAGAGACAGAGAGACAGACAGAGACAGAGCGAGGCAGAAAGAGACAGAGAGACAATGAGGGGGAGGAGAAACCAACCACCGTTGGTAGCTGAGAGCAAGGCGGGCCCAGCGCCACTTGTGCTGAAGGAGTGTCTGGTCCTTGCTGCAGAGGCGGGTCCCACACAGAACACCGAGTGCGAGCTGGCCATCAGCCAGGAGCGCGTCACCTGAGACCCGCCGGGCACCTGTCACCTGGCCCGTTACCACCTGTGCTGGGACCTTTCGGAGTCAGCGATCCCTTTTCCCTCTTTTAAAACTACAGTCTCCCCACTGGCCATCGCTCTTCCTGCGTCGGTCGGCCTCGCACGGCCTTGGTTTCACACAGGAGGTACCAGCTGGATGAGCCGTGGCTGTCGGCTCCGAGCGGGTGGACTAGGCCGTGGGAACGCCCTGGGCCCCACAGCCGTGCAGTGGGGTCTCCTCCCTCAATGACTGTCCTCAGGCACACGGCCGGCCGGGGCCAGGAGGGCTGGGAGGGCTGGGAGGGCTGGGGCCTGCTTTCCACGCCTCTCCGTCCTTCCGTCGCATCGACCTGCGCGAGCACGTTGCCTTCCCTCTGCTTTGCCGCCTCTATGGTCTCGTGAACCCCAATACCCATGTCTGTCAGAACCTGAGTGTCAGAACTCTGGCTTGGCGGGCCTCAGTTTCTCGCCTGTGAAGTGGACACAGTGCTCACTCCGTGGCGTTGTGGAGACGATGAGAGCAGACAGTCCATGTGCACGCACAGGGCGGGGACGGCGTGCCGCACACTCAGTGGACGTGGCGGTTGTTACGGTGGTCACGTGGCAGGATGTGGAAGGCTGTCCTACGATGCCACGGCACGCGTCTCAGTTCTTGGAATTGGCACGGAGGACGCCCTCCATCTTGCTGGCTCCTCTCCCGTGTCCCGGGCTGGGGCTCAGCGTGGAGCATCAGCTATAGTCAGTCCATCGCTCCATGGGAGGAGCCCACATGCCATGAGCCACGCCCCCTGATCAGACGTCCCTAGAGAGCGAGGGGGTCGAGAGAGAAAACTCCCACCCTGGCTGGTTTGGCCCAGTGGATAGAGTGTTGTCCTGTGGACCAAGAGGTCCTGGGTTCGATTCAGCCGCAGGGCACGTACTTCTGTGGCAGGCTCCTCCCCGGCCTGGGCCTTGGTGGGGGCACATGCAAGAGGCACCCCGTCAATGGGTTTCTCTCATGTCGATGTTTCTCTTTCCCTGCCCTCTCTCTCCCACTTTCTCTAAAAGACCATGGAAGAGTATCCTTGGGTGAGGATTCACAATCCTATCTAATAAAAGAGTAATGTGCAAATTGACCATCACAAGATGGCTGCCTTCATGTGGTCAGCAAGGGAAGGCAGTTGGGGGGGGACCCAGGCCTGCAGGGGAGGACAGTTGGGAGGACCATCCTAGCAGGGGGAGGGCAGTTAGGGGCAATCAGGCCAGCACAGGAGCAGTTAGGCATTTATCAGGCTGGCAGGGGAGTGGTTAGGGCCAATTGGCAGGCGAGAGATTGGGAGCCAGCAGTCCTGGATTGTGAAAGGGATTTCTGACTGCCTGTTAGCTGGACATCCCTCAAGGGATCCCAGACTGGAAAGGGTGCAGGTTGGGCTGAGGGACACCACCTCCACCCCCGACCTCCCACTCTGTGCATGAATTTCATGCACTGGGCCTCTAGCATATAAATAAATGAGAGGGGGGGGTAAAGATAGAGAGAGATAGAGAGAGAGAGGGAACTTCCTTTGCTCAGGAGTTCAGCATCTCAGATTTCAGGTTCTGAGCCCCTGCAGTGGCCACACCTGACTGGCTCTCAGGTGTGACTGACAGACAGGTGAGCCCCTCCCCACGTCACCCAGACCCCACTGGGCAGGTAGACAGCTGCGGGGAGCAGACCTGGAGTGTGGCCTGCAGCCTCCTGGCACGGCCGTGTAAGGGGCAGGCCTGTGTACTAGTCCCCCTCGTCCTCCCCGCGAGGAGGAGCCAGGCTGCTGACGGAGTGGGCTCGGGGCCACGCAGTGAGAATGTCCTGCATCTGTGCAGAAGGGCTGCTCTGCCTAGAGAGCAACGAGGCGCTGCCCCACGGCACGCACCTGTGCTACGTGATGCGCTCTCTCCACATGAACCATCTGCAGAAGCCTGACATACGTGACGTCCATCATGTGCCCATATTGCAGTAGAATTGTGAATGTGGAGCAATGGACATGGATGGACAGAACCCAGCACCCACAGCGTCAGTGAGAGCAGCCCATTTCACAGGAGAGATGGAACGAGTATGCTTTTTTTTCAGTTTTGTTTGTTTTCTTAATATATATTTGTATGGATTTCAGAGACGAAGGGAGAGAGAGAGAGAGAGAGAGGAACATCCATGATGAGAGAGAATCATGGATCAGCTGCCTCCTGCATGCCTCACACTTGGGGTTAAGCCCACAACCCGGGCATGTGCCCTTGACCGGAATTGAACCCTGACCTCCTGGTTCATAGGTTGACGCTCAACCACTGAGCCACCCTGGCAGGGCATGATGTTTTTTATCTCCATTCTCGCAGTGATCTGGTCGAGGGCAGACAAGAACCGTGTCGCAGAGACGCTGGGAAACAGCTGCAGTGCTCCTGGGCAGCAGCAGGAGCTGTCAGCTCTCAGCTAGAGGGAGGCCTGTGGGGGGCAGCAACAGTCACGCCTCTGCCCCTGGCGCCTGGAGAACCAGCGCTGTGGGAGCCGCACCCTTGGCAGCAGGCTCTGTGGGGCTAGGGCTTCATTCCCTCAGCCCTGGCCGCCTGCCTCTTGACAAGGATGTTTTGGGGTTTTTAAAAAATGTTTTTATTGATTTTTAGAGAGAGAGGAAGGGAGAGGGATAAAGAGAGAGAAACATCAATGAGAATCCTGGACCAGCTTTCCCCTGCACGCCCCCCACTGGAGATGTAGCCCACACCCCGGGCCTGTGCCCTGACTGGGAATTGAACCGTGGCCTCCAGATTCACCGGTCAGTGCTCCACTGTGGAGCCAGGCCGACAGGCAAGGCTGCTTCCATGAGCTTGCCTTGCTCAGAGCATCATCTCGGACCTCAGCTGGGAGCCGTGTGTGATTGGCTGCCTCAGTCGGCCCCAGCTCCTCCTCTCTTTCTTGGTGGACCTGCTAAATCCCCCTGAAGCCACTCTGTCGATAGAATCTATAAAGTCACCTCCGTCTGGTTTGGGAAAATCCCAGGACCAACTGGTATCTGACCCGCCTTGAGGAACTGCCCCCCTGGGAGACAGTTGCCCAGCTGGAGAGTGGCTCCTCGGAGAGGTCACTGTTCCTCGGGTTGGAGAGAGCCAGGGGCGTGGGAGGCTTAGCTTCTTTCACACCCCAATGTCGCAGGTAGTGTTCATTCAGTTTCTCTCATCAGCTTCGAAGGTCTGGGAGGCTCCCTCCGCCAGGGGAGCTGTGTTTCTGCCACAGCTAAGGGCTGAGTGACCACGTGGTGGGTGCACGGCGGCCGGTTCGGGAGCCACGTGGACTGGGTCCGGCGAGCAGAGCTCAGCTGCCCCTGGTGGGCTGGGTTCCACGTGCAGAGCTCAGCTGCCCCTGATGGGCTGGGTCCCGCGAGCAGAGCTCAGCTGCCCCTGGTGGCGATCGCTGAGGCAATGCGGCCCCCCCGGATCCGGCTCGGCTGCCCCTCAGCCCTCAGCCGCTGCCTCCCTCCTCGGACAAAGGCCGTTTGTCATGAAAATGCTCAAGCTCGCGGGCGCCCCTTCCACAATCTGGATGTTGCCTCCACTCGGAGGAAGGTTTCTGAAGGGAGATTAGCAGGATTAGGAGAGGCTCACATATGCTCAGCCTCACTCTTGGTATTCAAGTCACCACAGGCTCACCACCCAGGACGCGAGGGGGGAGGTGAGGAGGGGAGGGTGGAATGGAGGGGAGGGGGCTGGGAGGGATGCTGCCGGAGTGAAATGCAAATCTCAGGAGGCCTGACTCTGGGGGTTCCCAGGCAGATGGCTCTGATTCTGTTTTGGCACCGTGTTTCCTTCCCTTCCTGGATGATGTTTTCTCCCCAAGGACCTGGCCATGTTGGGGACAGGAGGTGTCAGAGCTATGCTTCGCCCACTGCTGCTCCATGGCGTTCTCACCTCCTCCCGCCCCCCAGGCAGCCAGCAGCATGGTGGTGGCAGGAGAGCGGATGCCTGCTCCCGAGGCCAGGAGGGGCCAGGGTGTCTGCTCCCCCGCCCTCCCTTGTCCCACAGCACCCAGAGAGCCAGCCCGAGAAGTCAGAAGCAGGCAAGCTAGAAAAAAAGTAACTCATGTCCTGACAGACAGCATGATCCTCTGCGCGCGAAATCCTAAGAAATCCACAAAAGGAACTGGCAAGTGGAGGCCGCAAGGCTGCAGGGCATGAGGTCAGTCACACAGTTCAGTTGTATTGCTGTCTATAGGCAACACATAATGGGAGCGGCGACCTAGGAACCAGGAGGTCAGGGTTCGATTCCCGGTCGGGGCACAAGCCCAGGTTGTGGGTTCCATCCCCAGTGGGGGGCAGCCGCTCCATGATTCTCTCTTCATTGATGGTTCTCTCTCTCTCCCTCTCCCTTCCTCTTTGAAATCAATAAATATGAAGATCTATCATACCATCCAAAAAGTAAATGTTAGCCCTGACCGGATTGGCTCAGTGGATAGAGCGTCGGCCTGTGGACTAAAGGGTCCCAGGTTCGATTCGGATCAAGGGCATGTACCTGGGTTGCGGTCACATACCCAGTGGGAGGTGTGCAGGAGGCAGCTGATCGATGTTTCTGACTCTGTTCCTCTCCCTTCCTCTCTGTAAAAAATCAATAAAATATATTTTTTTAAAAAGTAAATGTTTGGGGGCAAACCTGACAAAAGATGCATAAGACTTGCACACTACAAACTGCAGAACCTTGCTGAGAGGGTAAAGGAGAGATCTACATGTTTACAGATGACGGGATGCACGCTGGGGAAGACACAGATTTCCCCCAAATGGATCCATAGTTCTACACCATGCATTCTCCAAATGCCCCCGGGAGTCATTGCAGCCCGCACCCCTTTCCTTGTGCTGAGCTATTTGGGATGGAAATAAACCAGTGATTTGGTCTCATGGTGATCAGATAGTTCCTATCCATAAAGGAGGAAAGCGGAGGGAGGTCAGGACTGTGAGCATCCTCAGGTTGCACTCCCCGGGGGGGGGGCAACAAAGGGGAGATGGGTGCAGGCGCAGTGAAGTCGGGGTGACGGAGGGGAGATGCTGTCTGTCAGTCTAGCCTGGAGACAATGGGTTGGCTGGGGGGACCCCGTTGAAAGCACATGAAATCTTGGAAAGTTAACACCCCCAGACACAGCAGGGTCCCCCTCTCTTGTTGGCTCCCTCCGCCTCCGTTCTTGCTTTTGCTCTGTGACACGCACTCACCCGTGTGCTGTCCTGGTCTCTCTCCACAGCCGCGTGCCTGCCGGTCAGGTCGCTTCACTCCCCCAGGAAGCACTGACCGGACTCCAGACGGGAGGGGGCAAGGTGGTGTTTGGCAAGGGCTGCAGCTCCTGGGGGGGGGGGGCGCTCCAGGCTCCGGGTGGGGAGCCCCGTGGGAAAGGCTGTGGGACGATGGGGTGAGGCTGTCCAGTGTGTGCTGGGGGAGAGGGGCGGCTCCAAGGGGAAGGTCCTGAGCTTCCTGGAACCTCTGTTCCCAACCTACTCGCTTCCAGGCGCCCACGTGGGCCACTGGCCGTGGGGAGGGAGCGTGCCCTGGACCGTCCGGGGCACAGCCACCTCCCTGGCCCCAGCGGCCCCAGTGGCTCTAGGAGGAGGAGAGAGGGTCCCTGCGGAGGGCGACCCCGGGGCTCCCTCAGGAGAAGGAGTGGGGCTCCCGATGGTGCGTGAGGCGTGTGGCCAGGACTCCGCATGCTGCCTGCTCTCGGCCTCTGGGTGCGAATCCTGCCCAGGGTGAGACACAGGCTCTGTGGCTGCAGCCGGGAGGGGAGGCCCTCACGGGCTGAATTCTGCTCATTTCATCCTCATTTCATGGGAGACCAGCGACCTGAGGCCTTTGAGAGGACACTGCGTGCCCTGCTGTGGAGGCTGGCGGTGGGGACTCTCGCTCAGTGAGCCCAGGAAGGAAGGACAGCGTCCCTGGGGGGGGGACAGGGGTCAGGAGAGAGCTCTCGGCAGAGAGGAGTCCCCGTCTTCACTCCCACATGTAGACGAGGAAGAGTCGATCGTAAGGCGGGGTGACAGGAGGCCAGGCAGGATCCCTCTGCCTCGTGGGGTGGAAGCCAGCCTCCAGAGCTGGGTCCCCACGACCCCTGCCCCCAGGACACGCCTGTGTGGGCCCCTCTCCCAGGGACCGGGACTGGCCTGTGACACGTCCGCTCGCAGGGTGCAGTGGAAGGGACGGTGCCACCCGTGAGGCTGCGCCTGAGGGCGCCTGCAGCTTCTGCTTTTGCCCCTGGAAGTGGACCCGAGGCGCCACGCTGTGAGGAAGCTGAAGCAGCCACGTGGAGGTGCCCAGAGAGAGACGAGGCCTGGGTCGCGCGGCCCCCGCTCAGCACCCGTCTGGACCTTCCTGCCGCCCCAGCGCCTCTGCAGAGACCCACAGAGGCCTGCGAATGAGCGTGTTCTCGCCCGAAGTCCTGGTCCTGGGGCCACGCATCCGCCACAGCGGAGAACTGAGGCAGGGAGTTTCGCCCGGAACCGATGTCACCACACCTCCATTCTGGGCTTGAGCAAAGCAGGACGCTGGTCCATCGTGTCCCTGTGTTTGAGACCCTTCGCTAGGCCACACTGTTTTAAGCAAGAGTGGCTTATCCCGTGGCTGTGGCACGGCTTCCTGGGAGGAACGGAAGTTTTTCCTACCCGCCTGCCAGATCGCCATGGAAATGAGAAGATGGCGAGAGTGGGGAAGTTTTGTTTTGTTTTCTAAAATATATTTTATTGATTTTTTACAGAGAGGAAGGGAGAGAGAAACATCAATGAGAGAGAAACATCGATCAGCTGCCTCCTGCACACCTCCTATGGGGGATGTGCCTGCAACCCAGGTACATGCCCTTGACTGGAATCAAACCTGGGACCCTTCATTCTGCAGGTCGACACTCTGTCCACTGAGCCAAACCGGCCAAGGCAGAGAGTGAGGAAGTTTTGATGTGTTTTGTCTGTGCTCACATGACCATGAAGCATAAGACAAGTCAAACCGCATCCCCGTCGAGGCCCCCAGTACCGTGTTGTGGGTGGGCCGTTCGGTGGGTTCAGGAGCCTCGGGGGGCTGCGGGGGGCACGCGTCTGCAGCGCTCGACGGGAAAGCATAATTACGGCTTCAGGGTGCCCGGCTCCTGCCCCGATAATGAGTAAGGTATTCAGAGTCCTGCACGGCCGGTGTGACATTTCAGTAAGTAATGCCGAAATCCGACAGCATTTCCATATTCCTCTTTAAAGTCCCGGTGCCTCTGCCTTAATCCAGGCTCCTTGGCATTTATTGCTGTTTGTTACACTAACAAGTAAGATTACGAGAATTCTAATGAAGGCTTCCAGCGCAAAACTCTGTGATTAAAATGCCATAATAACAGTTGCATGCATTTATGTGCCTGATTACCATAATCTATTTAGCCCAAGTAAACACACAAACAGAAGGAGAAAAGCCAGCCAGTGACACGCCAGCGGAGGGGGACGCCGCCCTGCGAGGGAGTCCGTGTAAATATGTAAATGTCTGTGTATCCTTTTCATCTCTCTGCTTTCTCATCCCGGCCCCTTTCTCTTTCTCTCTTTCTGTTTGCTAATGAGAAGACGATACAGTGACATGTGGGCCTGCCTCCCGGGGCTGAGGTGCGTGGGGCCATCTGCTGGGGCCAGCGCCCTGGCGGTGCCACCCAGAGAGCTCAGGGTGTGGCTGCCCCACCTCTGACATCGCCGCCCAGAGGAGCTGTGTCTCGAGGGCCACGCTCTCTGATGTCCTCGCTCTGAACACTCGGTTCAGCTGTTGCTCCCTGAACGCGGGGGCTGGTGGGGCGTGGCCACGGGCCCCCCGCCCGCTTGCACCCGAGTTCCTTTCCCTCACCGGGTTTCTACATTAGCTCCCGCTGTCTCTCCTGCCTTTGTTGTTTTTAATTCTTAACAAAAATGTCAGGCTGGAGCGTGGCTGCATCTTCCGCTTGGTAAGGAATTTTGAAGAACTTTCTTTAAGAAAAAACAAAACATTTTTATTGATTTCAGAGAGGAAAGCAGAGGGAGAGAGAGATAGAAACATCAATGGTGAGAGAGAATCATGGATCGGCTGACCCCCTGCCCCCCGACTGGGGATCGAGCCTGCAACCCCTGCCCGTCCTGGAATCAAACCCCAACCTCCTGGCTCATAGATCCATGCTCAACCACTGAGCCGCACGGCCAGACTTGACGAAGCTTCTTACCTGTGAAACGGGATGCTTCCATCTGAGAGTGGGGCGATGGCGCCCTGGCCAGCGGGGCTCCGGTGGTTGGGCGTCCGACTGTGCACTGAAGGTTGCGGGTTTGGTTCCCCATCAGGGCACATACGCGGGGTGCGGACTCCATCCCCAGGAGGGGGCCTGCAGGAAGCAGGGCTCGATGCTTTGCTCTCACACCAGTGATTCTCTCTCTCAAAATAAACTATAAAAATGGAACAAGAAAAACGGCAACTGCATTTGGGAAATAAAGACACTTGCTGGAATCCCAGCCGTGTCTTACTGTGGGGCTGGCACAGGCGTGTTCTTTTTTCCAAGAAGGAAAGAATCCTCAAACAGAAGCACACCGGCCGCTGGCGGAGCCTGAGGGCAGACCGGCGACTGGTCACTGGACGAGGGTGCCCCCGAGAGCCCCAGGCGCTGGTATTTCGAGCAGACGTTCGTCTCGGGGTCGGACGGCGCAGGGACCAGACGGCCACGGAGCCTCTGGCTTCAGCGGACAGAGGCCTGAGCGTCGTGCTGCTCGTGGCTATGAAGCTACTTTTGCTTTTATTTCTGAGCAACAATTTCGAGGCGTCCAGACACTTCTGGAATGTTCGCCTATAAGGAGCACTAGGGCTGCCATCCAGGGAGCTCATCCTGTGTTCCAGGCCCTGTTCTAAGCGCGTCCCACACACTCATTGTGACCCTCCAGTGCCCTGGTGACGATGATCTGTTCAGATGCAACAGACACGCGAGGTTCAGTAAGTTCCCAGGGCGGGAAGTTTAACAAGTGAAGACGAGAGGAAGGGAGAGGGAGAGGGGAGAGAGAAACATCAGTGATGAGAGAGAATCATGGGTCGGCTGCCTCCTGCATGCCCCACACTGGGGATCGAGCTCGCAACCCAGTCATGTGCCCTGACCGGGAATCCGACCGTCACCTCCTGGTTCATAAGTCGATGCTCAATCACTGAGCCAGGCGGGCTGGGCCCAGTCTGCACTTTTAAACAGAAAACTAAGCCCTGACCGGTTTGGCTCAGTGGATAGAGCGTCGGCCTGCAGACTGAAGGGTCCCAGGTTCGATTCCGGTCAAGGGCATGTACCTTGGTTGCAGGCACATCCCCAGTGAGGGGTGTGCAGGAGGCAGCTGATTGATGTTTCTCTCTCATTGATGTTTCTACCTCTCTATCCCTCTCCCTTCCTTTCTGTAAAAAATCAATAAAATATTTAAAGAAATAAACAGAAAACTGACTTAAAAGTTGGTCTCCTCCATAGTTTAAGAGCCACAGATCTGTACAGCTTAAGGGAAGCAATGCAGCGTAATGCCTGGTACATGGTAACCCTGCTGTAGGTTAGCTAGAACCATTCATACAACAGTAACAATAGCAGTAATAATACCATTATTCCTTCTTAGAAGAAATCTGTTTCCATTCATACACATTTTCAACACACGTCGATATGCATTTTTTTCAAAATAAAAGACTTTGAGAGGAAGGCGGCCGGAGGGATACGATGATGAGAACCCGCTGTTTGCCCCGCCCCATACTCACCTGCACACGTGTGCCAACCATCACCAGGGCGGTGAGGACACAGCCTCCCCCGAATCGGACCAATTTAGCATTTGGGGAGGAGGCTGTCCCCGCCACGTTTGGAATTTCTGAAACAACGGAGTGAGAGACGAGGGAGGCAGACAACATTCTGGCATCGACCTAATACGCCTGAACAGCTGTGATGCGGGCCGCGGGCATGACAAATGGGGGGCCCTTTGGCGCCTGAGAAGTGTCGGCCTCCCCAGGGCCTGTCCTCTGCGGGCGGCTTGGGCCTGGCACCCGCCTCCAGCTCTGGGTGGATGTCCGAGGCTGGGGTGCGGCTGGGCTCACGGTCCGGGCCTCAGGCTCCACCCCCTGGACAGTATCCTCAACCGGCCCCCGGACATCCCCACCGCGTCCCTCGCGCATCTCCAACTCAACGTCTCAGTAACACAAACTCTCCCCTCCACAGCCTCCCTCCTGGTTGGTGACTTGGGGTGACACCCCGTCCATCAAGTCACCCAAACAGGAAACAACCAGGTCCCAGACTCCTCCGTGCCCCTGCTGTCCGGATGGAGGCAGTCACCAGGGCCTGCAATGTCACCCCCTAAAAATCCTTCCACCTGCCCACTCGCCGTAACCCGTCTTTGGGTAACATTCTCTTCAGGGGCTGCCAGCGTGAAGTGCCCCGGGGCTGAGACGCCCGCCCGAAATCACCGGAATCACCGCCTCACAGCCAGGGCCAGGAGCCCAGGGCCAGGTGTGGGCAGGGTGGTTCCTCTCTCCTCGGCGTAGACAGCCGTCTTCTCCTGGTGTCCCCAGCGGCCGTCCCTCTGAGTGTCTGGGCCCTTATCTCTTCTCCTGATAAGGACGTCAGTCCTATTGGATTAAGGCCCTCTCGCACGACCTCCTTTTAATTTGATTGCCTTTAGGAAACAGTTATTACTGATTTCAAAGTGAGGATCAGAGAGGGAGAGAGAAACATCGATGATGAGAAAGAATCATAGATCGGCTGCCTCCTGCACTCCCCCTACTGGGGATGGAGCCTGCAACCCAGGCCTGTGCCCTGACTAGGAGTTTAACTGTGACCTACTGGCTCCTAGTGATGCTCAACCCCTGAGCCACACCCACTGGCTTAATGACCTCCTTAAAGACCCATGTCCAGCCCCTGACCGGTTTGGCTCAGTGGATAGAGCGCCAGCCTGTGGACTGAAGGGTCCCAGGTTCGATTCCGGTCAAGGGCATGTACCTTGGTTGCGGGTACATCCTCAGTAGGGGGTGTGCAGGAGGCAATTAATCCATGTTTCTAACTCTCTATCCCTCTCCCTTCCTCTCTGTAAAAAATCAATTATATATATATATATATATATATATATATATATATATATATATTTTTTAAAGAAGGATCTTTCTCCCCTTTAAAAAAAAAAAAAAAAGACCCATGTCCACTGCAGTCACATTCCGAGGTCCCAGGGCTGGGCCTTCATCCTGGGAGTGGTGGGTGGACACAGCTCAGCCTGTCCCAGGTCCTGCTCATCGCTCCCCTGGCCCACAGCACACCCACGTTTCCCAGGTCCCTTCAGGGTAAGACGCTATATTGTCCCGATTTTTAAAACAAGGACCTTGGGTTGTTTCTATGATCAGGAAAAACAAAATCAATGAATTATTTTAAAGGAAGCCTGGCGTATCTCAGAGCTCAGGGAGGTCTCCCAAAGAGGGCGGGGGAGAGGAGGGTCCTCTCTCAGGTCCAGCTGCCCCAGCCTCACACTGGCCTCCTCCGCCTCCCAGCTCCTCCCACAGTCTGACCCCTGGCTGGACGGTTGGCTAGATCCCGGCATTTTAATAAAGAGGGAAAATCAAAATAAAACTCAGATCCTGTCCTGGAAGGAATGAGACAGGAGAAGAAGGGGGAGCATAGACTAAGGGAAGCGAGAAGAAGGGGGAGCGGGGGCATTGTAGGCTTTCCCACCCTCACCCCACGGGAGACTGAGGCCTGGAGGGGTGCGGTGTGCGGGCGCAGAACTGCCACTAGACTTC
>PVJC01025001.1:0-15146 GCA_004026665.1 Murina feae | reverse complement strand
TCACCTGCTGTTTTGGAAATATCTTAGCTAGAATTTTTTCACATATTCCTTCTGTCTTTTATTCTGTTTCTTTTCTTCTCCTATGAATTCCAGTTATATATATGATATACATCTTTGTTTCTTTATTTAAACACAACTCATATATATTTCATGTTCATATTTTTGCTTTCCATACTTTTCTCTCACCATACTTAATTTTGGTGAGAAGTAATTCCGTTTTGAAAGGATTTAGGGTTTTTTCTTCTTCTTCTTGGGTTGACAGTAAGAGTAGGTCACCTTATTTCAGGCAGGGATTCAGATACTATGAGGCTGAGATTTAGTCTTTTAGATTAGTGATCTATCTCCAGATTTCACTTAACTCCTAGTGCAACTCTACCGGGGTTTCTTTTAAACACGGGAGGTTTTTATAGGAGCTTCTTTTGGAAGAAGCTGAACTCCAAGTTTTATCTTCCCAATATGATTGTTAAAAGCTTTCTTGAGCTTTGTACTCTCATATCAACTTTCTTTTATTTGGTTTCTCTTTCTTTTGCTCATTGATAGTTTAAGATTTGGCAAATGTGCTGAGGTTAGTAACTGCACAGAATCCTGAGTTCACTTTGTTGTGATTCCCTTTTCTCTGTGATTAGGGATCTTCACGTCATGCTTGCCCTGTCTGTGGTCCTGGAGTCCACTTTTTGCTTCCATTATGGCTCTGAGATTGCTGAAAGCTGCTTACTGTTCGGCCTCCTTGCTCTGTGAATTGGCAAATGTGAAAAAAATGTTAAGTGAAAAGTGGCAGGAAAACATTAGCTTACCTCCTTGTTTCTCTTTTCTGATGTTGGCCCCACAAATCCTGGCTGCCTTTGCCTTTGTTTTCCAGGCCTTATCATGATTTCCTTTGGGAGAGTTGGTCTCTACAAGCTATCATAGTTTTGTATTACAGGAGTCCCTTTCATTTTATTTTGAATAAATTAGTATGATTAAATATTACAAAACCTGCATGTGAATTTAAGAAAAATTTATACGTATTAGGTATATATTAAAGGAGTTTTAAATAGAAATGGTAAACTGTCACTTGTTTAATGTTTAGAGAAAATTGTTTAAAATTTAGGTCTAGCACTAAAATATAAATATTGCTCATTCGGTGAATCAGTTAAAGGCTGTTTTTATTTTACTCTTATTTTGAGCACTTCATTTTATGGATGGAAATCATCTTGGATTTTTTTTCCCCTCAGGTCTTATTTAACATTTTCTTATGCAGTGCTTGGTCTATCTAGCTTACAAAGATAAAAGATAAATTTTTGTGTTTAAAATACTTAAGAATAATATACATGTAAGAATATGATTGTGTGTTGTATTCTCTCTATGTGCTATATTTGTGTTATATTCTTTCTGTAAGGATAGATGTCCATGTATACATATGAGGATATATGTACAGACTTTTCCGTTCATCAGGTTTAAAATCTTACAAGGAGACCTTTGAGTCATTGAAACACACACGTTTTAATTCTATAGAAATATAATGGGGCTTAAAGGGCACCTAGGCTAAAAACAGGGGTGGGGGAACTTTTTTCTGCCAAGGGCCATTTGGATATTTATAACATCATTCACGGGCCTCACAAAATTGTCAACTTAAAAGTTAGCCTGCTATATGTAATTAAACATGTAATTAACTCACCCCTAATGCCTTGGGAGGGCCAGAGTAAATGATTCAAGGGCCTTCTAAGACCCATGCCAGGTGACCCCCACTCCTGGTTTAAAGCCTCAAATAATTAACTCTATGTCTTTTTAAAATGGCATTAGAATGATCATAAATATTCCATGTAGACAAATATAATTTAGTTGTAAAGTTTACAAACATTAGATATAACTTTTATATTTTAACTGTTTTTGTTAATCTTTAATTTTTTAAACAGAAGTATATATAATGCCATAATGTACTCAAAACATGCAGATGAAAATGAACAGCTCCAAAAGAAAGCAAATACTAGAACTCTATAGCAGTATAGTCCCCGCATTTATAATCTAGAAAATGTAAGTTTGGGAAAGTATGATGTTAATTATTTTGAATATATGTTCATTTCATCTTTTTTTAAAAATCGTTTGTCACATTTAAATAATAAATGTATTCATGAGTCAAGCACACCAACATTTTTTTTCTGTTACATTTCAAATAGTTCATTTAAGTTAACAATCCAATTTGAAAATGATTCAGCTCATTTCTAAAAACAAACAAAAAAACACAAAAAAAGTGTCATGCCAACTGCCTTGTTAGTTTTTGTAAAGGTGGACAGATTCTGATTGAATCAACAGAGGTCTTAGGATTTATTTACATAGTTTAACAGAAGCAAAATCCCTGGAGCTCAAAGCCACAGAGTTCCCAGAGCTTAGTTTCACAAAAATGTGTATGTCCACACTGCCTTATTTTTGAGGGCAAGACCAAAGAAATTGAGACATCCCAAACAATTATCTAAAAACACCACTTCAGGAAATGTGCACAGAATGCATTCATCCATTCACAATTCAAAGTCTCCCATCAACCCCAGAGGTAGAAAAAGCTTTTTGTTTTTTTCCTCTGGTAACTGCTGAAGAAACTGCTATATAGATCGTCATAACCTGTGTAACAATATATCAAACTCATGTAACCATATTAATGAGAAAGAACAGTGATAAAAGCAATGTTTAAAATTACACTTGTTGCCCTGACTGGTTTGGCTTGGTGGATAGAGCATTGGCCTGTGGACTCAAGGGTCCCAGGTTCGATTCCGGTCAAGGGCATGTGCTTTGGTTGCGGGCACATCCCCAGTAGGAGGTGTGCAGGAGGCAGCTGATCGATGTGACTCTCTCATCAATGTTTCTAACTCTCTATCCCTCTCCCTTCCTCTCTGTAAAAAATCAATAAAATATATTTTAAAAAAATTTACACTTGTTTATCTTGGGGCTTAAGGTTTAAAACTGGATTGACTATCTTCTCAAATGCTAAGGGGTGCTTCCCTGGATAATCCCCATTGCTTCCTTCCTGATTGGGGACTTCCCAGGTGATGTGCTTTGAACTTCTGCTTTTTCACCTCAAAAGCCTAATTTCATCCCTGCCTGAGTGGCTCAGTTTGTTGAGCATCATTCTCTGCACCGAAAGGTTGCTGGCTGGATTCCAGGTCGAAGCACATGCCTGGGTTGTGCATTCAATATTCGTGCCCCTGCAACTGATCAATGTTTCTCTCTCCTGTACATGTCTGTCTCTCTGTCTCTGTCTCTGTCTCTCTCTGTCTCTCTCTCTCCCTCCCTCTGTCTTTAAACACGTCCTCAGGTGAGATTAAAAAAAAAAAAACACAAAACAAGGAAAGAAAGCCTAATTTCAGCTATCTTATCTTCTAAAAATTTCCTCAGGAGGAAAAATAAAAGTCTCTGATGTTGACCCCCCCCCCCCACAATTGAATTACTTTGAATTTTATAATGTTAATTTGTATTTATGCTTATTTCCTTTCTGTTTTGCAATGTGAGATTCCTCTACACTGTTGCTTGCCTTCATCTCTTTCTGCCATTCCTTAGCTCTTACTTTTCAACTGTTATACTTCCATAAGAAAGTCTCCATCAGGTGTCCCTACTTCCTTATTTCTCTTTCCCCTCAACCCTGCAGTCTGGATTTCTCTTCCATTCCTCTCCTAATCTGGTGCCTCATAGTCCTCTATTGTCCAAGGGTCAAGCAAGACATGCCAGCAACCTTCTAAGGATCCACAGTTTCTTCCACTTCTCTGTGAGTAGTATTCACCCTCAATTCTCTTACCACTGGTCTCCATGTGTTTCTGTCCATTCTTTCCCTATACTTCTGTTGTTTCTTATGTCTTCTGGTAACTATCTCCTGCATGTGAATGCTTAAAAGATCTTTTTATTCTTGGATCTGTTCTCTCTCCACGTTTTATTCCTGCTTCCCACTTCCAGACCTTCAGCTACTGCTGCCATTTACAACCCTGCACGTCTGAATATTGGCCTTTAAATCCCATGGTCCATTGTCTTTGCCTGTGCGGTGCACTGGACTTTCAAAATGCAGACTGTCCAGACAGTTGCACAAAGTTTATGAAGCTCACTCAAGTTTTCCTCCAATCTTCTCACTGTTAAAGGCATCACTGCTTTCTCAGACACCAAGGCCATTATATCTCAGAATCACATGTGACTCATCACTCTCTCATCTTATTCCTCCAGTTTTGTCATCAGGCAGAGTTTTGGACTTCTGCCACATCTACCTACTCCTAATTCTCTCCATTGCTACCGCCCAGGTTCTGCTCTCTACTTTTCGGGTTAATTGCATCAGTCCCTTTAACTCATCTTGCTACATAACAATTCTGCTTTCTCTAGTATTCCTACGGTCACTTGCCAGAATGACAAATGACCACGTCATTCTGACCATGTCATTCTTTTCTAATTATACACCTTTGTATCTTTGCATTTTGTAAGCGACACAGAATCACGGACCTCATCCAGCACCATCTACTTTTCTAGATTTGGCATGCCTTTAAATCTTTGCTTTTGCCCTTCCCTCTTCCAGAAATATTCCTCTGTATCTCTGCCTACTAGTATTGTATATGTTTTGTGTACTAGATTTTAATGTTACAGATGCTGATTTTCAAATATGTCCACAACTCGTCAAAAGTTCTCCTTCCCAAAGTTGGATCTGAATTTCCTTCTTGTTGAGTGTGGACTGGAGGTAGTGACTCCCTTCTGATGAGTGGAAGATGGCAGAAGTGATGGTGTGCCCAGCTTGTGACAAACATCTTGCTTCCTCCTAATGCAGGAACCTTGATCTTTAGTAGTGAGATGGGATTACTTGTGAGAATTCTCTTGATTTATACCACTTACATGGTCTTTAACACAATCTATTTGTATTGTAGCTACTAATATATTTTATAATTTGGGCTATTATGATAAATTTTTTACAAGTCTAGACTATTTAATAAACTATGTAAATACATCGGAGCTTAAAATATGAGCCAGATTTCTAATATCAGTTCAGTAACTTCACACTTTATATTCAAATAGTTCTAGATATGAATGTTTAACCTGGTGGGTCTTAAAAGACATTCTCAGCATCTTAAGTTTCATGTTTCCAATTGTATGTCCAACAACCATAAACCAATTAAAATATTGTGATGCCACTGAATCAAGTTACATAGAGAGACAATCTCTAAATTAAATCTAAGGCTTAGTACCTAAACAAAGTGATGTAGATGGAAAGTTATTCTTTTTATTAAAACCTAAAGTTTAGCATCAAGAATGCTCCTTTGATAATATTTATGTGCAGAGAATTATAAAAAGAATCTTTGAAGTTATTTTAGAGTGTACATGTGTATATATGTGAGGCCTCAATATTTAATTACTATAGCCCTCCTACTTCTCCATTTTGCAAGATATGACATTCTAGTGACTTTAAGTGTTACTAGCGTTAAAAAATAATTGGTTTCTTGTCATCCTATCTTAACCTGAATCACTATGTTTTGTAGTTAGAGAACAGTGCTCTTTAATTATTCCAAGAGGAAAACTGTTCTTTTTCATTTGGATGTTTACATTTTTTTGTAAAGGGTTAATTTAAGGGACAGGGAGAAGGGTTCTCTCTAGGTTGATATTAAGAGTATCTTTGCACTTTGATCACAGAAATGCTGTGGGACATGTAGCCAGTGAATGGCCGTCAGTGATTCTAGTGTGGTATCTGTTGATTTAAGTAGCTCTCCCAAGTATTCCATACAGACCAGCCAAGAATTTGCAAACTCCAAGTCCTAGAAGCATTTTTTTTTTTCCTGATAGAATAGTGGTCAGATGGTACATGCAGTTTATTTGGATTCTGATAAATCTCTTGACTTTTTTTTTTAATATGACAGTCTCATGGATAAATTGGGAAATATAATCTACTTTCTGTAACTTGATATATGTGTATGGTGTTTGTCAATAAAACACACAAGTGTGCCCCAAAATGTACAAATATAATCTAGTTTACACACATGTCTTATATTTGAGAGAACATATTTAAAGAGATTTTAATTAAGAATATGTGGCATCTTAGAGATCCTAAGAAATGAACTCTGCATGGGTTTGTCCTCAGCCATCTGGTGTTTGATTTAACATTTTTTGGTTTTGACTGAAATAGAATACACACTCTGTTCCCTCAGTTCTCAGTAGATGACATATTAGCAAGGATAACAGGCCCTTGGAATTGAATATTCTAATGATGAATGGCTTTGTTTGGCCAACAGATTATTAGAAATAAGCAGGGAAAATCTGATATCAGACCTTGTAGTAAAAAACCTTCAAGATATACAGATGTATGTGGTGGTTTAGGTCAGTCATCATGAGCATGAACCTTGGGTCCAGACTGCCTGACTTTGAATCTCACTCAGCTCTACACTTAACTTTTACTACTATGTACTTAGTATGATGCTACAGACCTAAAAGAGTATTTTATTTGATCCTTGAAAACACTGGAGGGTATATTTTATCTTACCATTTTTCATATAAAGAAACTGCAATTCCAAAAAGTTACCTAATTAGACCAAGGATAGCAACTCATTCTTGGTAGACCTAAGACTGAAACCTAAGTCTCTGACTTACTGTTAGGGAGTTTACAAATACTTTATTGTTGTGAACGCAATAATTCAGAAGTGTTGTGGGAGTACAATGTCCAAAATCTGGATCAGTGAGAATAAGCATTACAAAGAGGCATTGAAGAAATGATCACTGTTGAGCTAGAGAGGTCACATTTTGTGAGACTGAGGCAGGTATGCTTTTCGGAAGATAAAGGGATAGATTCAATACCATGCTAAGGTCCCTTCAGGCTATCATTATAGCCTTGATTAAATTCTATTATGCTTTGTTGTACTGTCTTGAGACTTGTGCATTTTTCTTAATGATACACGTATGTCTTTTTTTATCCTTAGGTAGATGTGCCAGTTTGTGATTCTGCTTTTACTTTCACAAGCAGTATGTTCTGAAACACAGTTGTTGCATCAGAGACTTTTAACACACACTCACATGTCATGACATCATATATTATGAAAATAAACATACCAGGTTCACGTTTATAATTTTTACTTTGTGTTCTGTGATATCAGCTTCAATTAAGTTAGGAAAAAATGAGTTCTGAAACCAAGTTGTAGGTTAAAAAAGATTGTTGGTTAAAATACTCTATCAATCGCTTAAACTAAAAGTATATCCCTAGTACACTGCCTTTCCATAGCTGGCTGGCTTGTTTATAACATCCATCTAGTGATACAGAGAAACAAGAGATAAACCCATCAGCCCTAGGACAGCCAAAATAGACTTGACAAAATATTACAGCTTTTTGATAAAACAGGCCACTTGGTTCTACCCAGAACCCATTTATCCTTATTTTGCACACAATTCAAATAATCTCCCTGATCTTCTATTCCCCAGAGCAGAGCAGATTGTAAGTCTTAAGTTAGTATATACAAGAAGCCGTTATAACAAGAGACGAACGTGTTAGCTTGACATCCTGATAGCAGGAGAAAAACAGTTACTAGTAAGAAATATACAAATATATCATAAGCATAACAGTGAAGGCCCCAGAAAGTAGTGATTGCCACTGTCAACAACCTTTACAATTTTTGTTGTCTTAGAATACACTTAATTAATACCAGATTTATATTATTTTCAGTCATGCTTGAGAAGTCAGGGAAGACAGTCTACATTTAAGAATGTTTTCCACTTAAGATTGACAGAATAAAGACAAAAAAATATTTTGGTGCTTCTATAACTATCAGAAAAATATGTAATTTGAGTTGATATATGTTAGCTAGAATCCTTGGGAGGAACTTATTTAATAAAAATCAGTTCATTAAAAAATTAAACATCATTGAATATTATAGTCAAATCTAGATTCTTAGAGGTCACACAGGAACAATAGGAATGCAAAATAGTTTGAAAATACATTTGATATCATCTTGACAGTATTTAGCTAAAAACTGTCTCTGGATCGGCTTCTCTTCAGTTGTCTGTTGTTATTTTCCTATTCACTGCTACTGCATGCCTTCTCATGTCTGCTCTCTGAGATCTTCTGGCTACTTTGTACCTTACAACAAACTTTAGATTCACCAGCTAAAACCGCTGTTGTACTGGCATGGCAGTGCCCCACCAAGTAACCTCATGGAAAATAACATCTTTTTAAAAAATATATATATTTTATTGATTTTTTACAGAGAGGAAGGGAGAGGGATAGAGAGTTAGAAACATCGATGAGAGAGAAACATTGATCAGCTGCCTCCTGCACACCTCCTACTGGGGATGTGCCTGCAACCAAGGTACATGCCCTTTACAGGAATCGAACCTGGGACTCTTCAGTCTGCAGGCCGACGCTCCATCCACTGAGTCAAACCGGTTAGGGCAACGACATCTTAATAGTTATGGAAACCACAAATGGGAAACAGATATGGGTACCATGATAAATCTAAAATACTATTTATAATCTTGCTGATAATAAAAATCATGTTTGCCTTATTATGTATTCTGAGAAGTTTAAATGTTCTAAATCGGAAAGACCTTAAACGAAGGTCTTTTATATTTCTGACATTTGCTTACCTATTATTGTATTTTCTACAAATAGAATATAGGTATGAAGGACTCAGCAAATTTTCTTAGAGCTTTTGATAGAAACCCTAATAACAATTTCTCTCTGAAAAACTGAAGATTTCTGGGAAAAGACAAAAGAACGCACAAAACTGAACTGTGACATTAGCTGTCAAATTCAGGTCAAAGCTTTTGTTCAGTAGATTTATATTCTGAAACTTCTTAGTCATTCTTTTTGTTGTTTTTTTTTTTTGTTTGTTTGTTTTTCTGACTGGCAGGATAATGTGACAGTAAAAAAGACACATCAGTAACACTGAGCTATCTAACAGAAGAATTAAGTAGATCGCATGCCAGTTCACAGCCAGGGATGCTTTTTGGCAAGCAAGTGGGGGTTAGACTTGTATAAAAAGAAAATAGTGCCTGTACTATTTTCCTAGTGAGCCATCTTAAGGTTTAAGGAATTTTGGTGTTATAATTATAGCATAATCAACACAATCAGTTATTTGGGCCAAAGAGAAAAGCCAAATAAGGAACCTATCTGAATTATACATTTTTGCTTAGCATTATCAGTGTCAGGGAGGTGGAATCCTCCCTTCTACTATTTTGGAGTTCTTGCTTGTAGGCTGTTAATAAAATTGGCACCAGGCAGAACAACAGGAGACATATCCCAAGTGTTATTATATGTACACAGCAGAATTCAGCCAATAACTCTCTGTGAGGGAGAGGAGTGGAACAAGCAGTTTATATGTAAAGAAACAATACATTTCTGAAGATTGGAAGAGGGAGGAGAACAAGGTTTAGTGTCCTTCATGAGGAATTTAAGAAGAATGTGTGTTAGGTGAGGGCAGTTGATTAAAGTAACAAGAGTTTGTTTCCTGAGGTTTCTGAGCTCTGGGTTCTCCCTCAGATAAGGGAGAAAAGGCTTATCTGATTGCCCTTTAGCCCTTTTAGGTCAGGGAGGCCACCTTTCAAATGGCAGTTCTCAGTTTAGAGAAACAGAGCAGAGTCAAGAAGACCCTCTGGCTGCTGTTTAAGTGATTTGAACTGGAACACAAACCATAGGTTATTGTGGGATACTTGGGATGGCCTGCCCCGGGCTCCAACATCAGACATTCCAAAAATCATATCACTACTCATATAGCTTGGTTGCATATATATCCCTGGGGAATTAGTACCCAAGATAAAGAAGAACCTTCTGGCATCCATGAACCTGCCTATGGCTGCCACTATCTGATGTTCTAGCTCAAGAAAGAATTCCCTGGGTAGCCTGAAGCAATGCAGGAATGGCCAAGTCCCTTGGGAGACTCATCACTAGCTTTGTTTGGTGTGAAGCAGACTCCGCCAGGTGCTCAAAGGCTCAGACATGGCGATGCTGGTCTTTGGAGGCATTTAGTACTTAGTGAGAATTGGAACAAAGGCCAGGAAGAGTGAAGAGCTGCCTATCACCAGTTCACAATCATTGCCTTCTGAGCATTTCCACCCAAGTGTTTCATATGAGCCAAACTACTTTCTTTACTGAACTCCACCCCTTCTTCCAAATCAGATATTATATTTATACTAGAGGCCTGGTGCACAAAAATTTGTGCACTCAGAGGTGGTGGTGGGGGTGCCTCTGCCTGGCCTGTGCCCTATCGCAGTCTGGGACCCCTCAGGGGATGTCCACCTGCTGGCTTAGGCCCGCTCCCTGGGAGATTGGGCCTAAGCTGGCAGTCAGACATTCTTCTGGCAACCCGGGGGCCCTCAGGGGATGTCCACATTCCAGCGGGGAACAGGCCTAAGCTGCAGTTGGACATCCTTAGCACTGCTGAGGAGGCAGGAGAGCCTCCCACCACCACCGCTGTACTGGCAGCCATCAGCCTAGCTTATGGCTGAGCAGAGCTCCCCCTGTGGAAGTGCACTGACCACCAGGGACAGCTCCTGCATTGAGCATCTTTCCTCTGGTGGTCAATGTGTGTCATAGTGACCAGTCATTCCCAGTGGTTCTGCTGTTAGAGTCAATTTGCATATTATCCTTTTATTATATAGGATAGAGGCCTGGTACATGGGTGGGGGCTGGCTGGTTTGCTCTGAAGGGTATCCTGGATCGGGGTGGGAATTCCTGCTGGGGTGCCTGGCCAGCATAGGTGAGGGGCTGAGGGCTGTTTCAGGCTGGCCACATTCTCTTCAGGGAAGGGGTCCTGCTGGGGTGCCTGGCCAGCCTGGGTGAGGGGCTAATGGCTGTTTGCAGGTTGGCCACAGCCTCCAGTGAGGCTGGCTGGAAGCAGGTATCTGGGATTTATTTATCTTCTATAATTAAAGCTTTGTTGCCTGGAGCGGAGGCCACAGCCAGCCTAGGCAGGCGGGAAGTTTAGCTTCCTCTATAGCCAGGGCAAGCAAGCCTCCTGCTTGCTCTAGCTCTGTGGCTGCTGGCCGCCATCTTGGATGGGATGATTTGCATATAGTCGCTCTGATTGGCTGGTGGGTATGACTTGGATGGTGGGTGTGGCTTAGGTGTAGCAGAGTGACACCTAATTTGCATATTACTCTTTTATTAGATTAGATTTTCAGCCATGGATAATGATACTATCATTTTACCATGTGTTCAAAATCATAGTCTTGAAGTCAGGTAATTTTTTTTTAACTCCGTCCTCTCCCACATACCTTCCCATACCCCCATTCAAATTTGTATCAAGATGCTTTGATTCTATTGCCGACATACACCAGATTAACTCTGCTCTGCCCCTGTTGCCATCTGCTGCACTCCAGGCCTGCCCGGTCTCTTGCCTGGACTGTGTTGGGAACCTCTTACTTCTCTGTGCTCCTACAGTGCGCCGTCCTGTTGATTTCTTTTCAACCTTCTGTTTCAATTAGCATGTCTTCACTGCTGAGCATTTCCTGAACTTCCCACATTAGTTCAGTATTACCTGCCATGCACATCTTTGTAACAGTCATGCTGTGATTCAAATTTTTGTTTATGCTGCTGTTTTTCCAACTGGACTTCCAAGAAGTCCTTGAGAGAAGAACGTTCTTATACATTTTAAAATTACTAGGCACATAGTCAATGCCTAGCATATTTCCTAAATAAAAATGAGAAATAGAGTTCCAATTAGTCATGAAATGCAAATTAGTCTTATAAGTTGATAAAGGAGAAATTAGAAAGGCCTTATTATTATATTTAAGCAGACATTAGATACAGCATTTGTGAGTAGAGGAAATAAGTTTAAGGTTTTTCCAAACATTTTAAAAATCACAAGCAAAGATCATTTTGCACTGCGATTTTAGTATGTAGTAGAAAATGCAGCAACTCTTTGCCTGGTTCAAAAAATACATTTTATCTTTTGTTGGAACTTATAATTTCAGTGCTCCCTTTACTTTCTGTCATCAGTGATTTGTTCCAAAGCTGGCAGAAATTGCCACTTTGAATGCTGTTCAAATGTTCTCACATTTTGGTGACGGAAGATAAGTTGAGCTACTGGGGCCAAATGACCTAGAGGGCACTTTTTTAGCAAAATGAAATTAAATGATTCAGGTTAAAACAAAGCAAAACCTGATGTATGAAATAGGTAAAATAGGTTATCCCATGATACACAGCATATATATTGTAGCGTACTTCAGTTTAATGGTGGGGCTTTCCACTTTTAGCAACATCATGTAAGTACAAGGCATTATCAGAATCTCTGGGGGGACTTCGCAAAGTACTCATTCTCCCTGGCCCCAGCAAGAATCACCGTATGTAAAGGGAGCCCTTACTTGACTCCAGTGTGGTCTTCAGGCATTCTTAATGAATATTGAGGCAGAAAAATGAGCACTCTATTAAAGAAAGAAGTCAACAGTTGACATGATTCCTGTTTCATATTTCAGAAATGCCACAGATATAATACCTTTTATATTTTACATACCTGAGATGAAGCATTTATAAAATAATGATTTTGGTGCCACAGATTCTGTCTTTGCTCTTAATCAGGTAAAAGTTAATGACTGAGAGAAGGGAAAGGGGCATTTCATGACAATATATACATATATATGTAACAAATATATGTAGCAAATAAAATACTTGATTTTGGAAAGCTGAATTAACTCTGCTTGAAGTTTAATGATGAAATGCCTCATAAGTTCCTTTTTTTTAAAAGAAATATTTTTATTGATTTCAGAGAGAAATGAAGAGAGAGAGATAGAAACATCAATGATTAGGGAGAATCATTGATAGTCTGTCTCCTATACCCACCAGGGATTGAGTCCTCAATCTGGGCGTATGCCCAACTGGGAATACAACTGTGAGCAGCTTCTGTTCATAGGTCAACGCTCAACTACTGAACCACACTGATCCCATCATATATGTTCCTTTAATAAATGAAAGATGTAGGGAAATTGGGGAGGGGGAATGAGAGATGCCAAAACTGATGAGCATGCTAGAATACCCCATTCAACTTAGTAAGAATAGCTGGGAAATGTGGGTGTATGACCCCAAAAACTAGATCCACATATGTAACTATTAAGTAATGTCAGGCACTGGTATACTTAACATTCAAAGCAACCCTGTGTTTTCAGATATTAAAGGGTGATTATAGGTCAACATTTAAATTTTTTCAATAGAACATGACTGTTCTTTGACATTAGTCAACTTTGTTGAGTTTCTGGCAACAAGAGCTATTGTTGACACATGTAGAAAAAACTGGGAATCTTTTCTATATACCTAGCCAAACCTGGATTCTTGAATAGTCTAAAAACAAAAAGCCTGGAGATTAACAAATATGACAAATGCCCCAGAATACAATTCATATTGACCTTCCTTTTTAGGCTATTATCCTTAAGTTCTTTTGTTCTCCTTTTAATATAGTCAGCACATTTTTCTAGGAAACACTGCTGGGCCTGGGAAATTTGAAAAATACCTAGATCAATATAGAATCTCAGGAACTAAAATTGTGTCAGGTTTACATTATAAAAAGTGTGTATTGTTATCTTGCAACAAATGTGATCAAATCCTGTTATATAGTAAGGCAAAGGGATGATAGTCTTATCCCCTGAAACTATTGTGTAAAATTTCCTGTCATAGGAAAGAGTGTATATCGTCACATACTCACTGAAAGAAACTTTTTACAATGTTGTGGTGACTCAGCACTGCCACAACATAGAAATTTAATAAAATAACATATGTAGGTTCTTATAAAAATAGAATTGTGTCCTTTATTCATTGATTTAATTCTAAAACATAAAGAAAAGAAAACAGCAGTTGCAGAGGTACCAAGTTCTGCTTTGGAATGACTTTGAAAATAAGTCAGTGTTTTACATTCAGATCATTCTCATTTAACCAGATTTACAAAGAAGTAGTTGGCTGGTGTTGCTTAGTGACAGGTGTGTCATTTGTATGGAAGTAGCAGACTACATTTCCTTCCAGGAGTCCCTCTCCTGCCTCCTTTTCAAGTCTTCAGAGGTCAGCTGGTCTTCCCATCCCTAGGTCTTTCTTGTTTGGGGAAGATAAGGCTGACTTTATTTTCTTCAAAATATGGTGATTTACCATCTTTGCCTAACTCACTTGGAGCACAGTTGTTTCTTTTTTTTCATGCAACTCTTGGCAAAGAGATTGCATTGTTGAGTCAAACAGTGTTTCCTATATCTCTGTGTTTGTTTCTGACATTGACATCAAACTGCATGTTGTGAAATAATAATTTTTTCCATGATGTTGACTCCAGAAATGGGAGATTGTGTCCCGGAAATTTTTCCATGTTCTATGTCAGAGACGTTTGTGACTCTATAAATCATGAATTCATATGTAGTCATTCTGTATTATGTATTTATTATTTTGTCTCCATAAACTTCTAGAGGTAAATTTCACAAGTCCTGTATCACCCATATGGAGTTTCTTTTTATCTGGGGCTAAGTTAGTAGGCAGTTGGCTAGGTCTCTCAAGATTTCAGCTTTCAATTCTGTTGTGATCATAGTCTTTCTAAGAATTCTAATCAGTTTGTCTTAGTTATTGGGGAGGCTACACATTCTTTCCTTAATCATTAAAATTAGCTTGTGTTTGATAATTTCCAATAGCCTTGTGTTTGTCCTGTCAACAGATGGTAATTTTGCCAATTCAAAACCAATAGGAATCCCCAATTTGGAGTGGGGTGAAGAGGGAAACTTTATTCGGTGCAAACAGCGATACAAGACGGCTGTGGAAACAGTGTGGTCATGGAATAGCCAAGCCGCTCTCCAAGATGATCTGTTACACTTTGCTCCAATGAGACATCTCTCTCGTTTCAGCTCTAGCCAGGGGAACACAGTCTTCAGTCTTTAGAGGAGAGTATGCTCTTTCTGACCCAGAAGGAAGCTGACTGATATGGACAGAAGTCCCTGCCCCCAGTTCCTGATTGGACCATCCTCATGCAAATGAGGATGCCAAATTCTCGAAGTTTGATTGGCCCAAAAGACACTGTCTTGATTGGTCAGAATCGAATCTCTCTGATTGGTCAGAGTTGCACAGCTCCCATTGGATGGGGAAGGCCTCAGTCATATTGGTTGAAATAGATTCCAGGAAACCTTTACTAGGCCTGAGTCCGATGGCAGAAACACAGCACAGGCAGGCAGTTCAGTGCAAAGGGAGTGAGTGGTTCAGTGCAGAGGCAGGCAGGTTA
>PVJC01025000.1:0-25085 GCA_004026665.1 Murina feae | reverse complement strand
TTGGGGGCTCTTTTGTGCTCTATGGAGTGAGCAGTTCAGCTGCAGAAATGCCTGCCCTTGTGATCCCCCCTCGGCGTGGCTGACACGGGCTGGTCATCTCTGTGGGGCCTGTCCTGGGCACTGGGGAACCCGGAACACATGCCTAGCCCCACTCACTCGATGCCAGGAGCCATCCCGTCTGACAACCACAGGTGTTTCCAGACATCACCCAGTGTGCCATGAAGGCAGGATCACTTTTAAGATGGGAAACCATAAAAATATTAGAGGAATCCACAGGCAGCAAAACCTCACACATATGCCAAAGCAATATCTTCACCGATACAGCTCCTAGGGCATTGGAAACTAAAAAGAAAATAAACGAATGGACTACATCAAAACAAAAAGCTTCTGCACAGGAAAAGAAACCACCAACAAAACAACAAGAAAGGCCACCGCATGGGAGGACATATTTGCCAATGTTATCACCGATAAGGGTTTGATCTCCAACATTTACAGGGAACTCATACAACTTAACAAAAGGAAGATAAACAACCCAATCAAAAACTGGGCAACAGACCTAAATAGAAACTTTTCGAAAGAGGACATAAGGAAGGCCAAGAGACATATGAAGACATGCTTAAAGTCACTAATCATCCGAGAGATGCAAATCAAAACGACAATGCGGTACCACCTCAAAGCTGTCAGAATGGCTATCATCAACAAATCCACAAATGGCAAGTGCTGGAGAGGATGCGGAGAAAAAGGAACCCTCGTGCACTGCCGGTGGGAATGCAGACTGGTGCAGCCACTGTGGAGAACAGTATGGAGTTTCCTCAAAAAACTAAGAATGGAACTCCCATTTGACCCAGTGATCCCACTTCCAGGAATATATCCCAAGAAGCCAGAAACACCAATCAGAAAGGATATATGCACCCCTATGTTCATAGCAGCACAATTCACCATAGCTACGATTTGGAAATAGCCTAAGTGCCCAGCAGCAGATGAATGGATTAGAAAACTGTGGTACATCTACACAATGGAATACTACGCTGCGGTTAAAGAAAGAAGAAGGAGGAGGAGGAGGAGGAGAAGCGGGAGGGGAGGAGAAGGAGGAGGAAGAGGAGGAGGAGGAGGGGGGGAGGAGGAGGAGTTTTTACCATTTGCAACAGCATGGGTGAAACTGGAGAGCATTATGCTAAGTGAGCTAAAGCCAGTCAGGAAAAGAGAAATTTCACATGATCTCACTCATTTGTGGAATATAATGAACAACATAAACTGAAGAACAAAAATAGATCCAGAGACAGAGAAGCATCGATCAGACCATCAAACTTCAGAGGGAAGGCAGGGGAGAGGTGTGTGTGTGTGTGTGGGGGATCAACCAAAGGACTTGTAGGCATGCATATAAGCCTAACCGATGGACACAGACACCAGGGGTGATGAGGGCATGAGTGAGGGGGTTGGGGGGCAAAGGGGGAATAAGGACACATATGTAATACTTCAATCAATAAAGAAAAAAAGAGAATTACTGATTTAGACCAATATATACAAAATATGGTCATTTCCACTCTCAGCTCCATTTCGGTGCCCAGTAGCCCCCTGTGGCTAGTGGCTACCATTTTGGAAATCAAAGCTCTGGACACTGTGTTCGGCTCAAAACTCGATGTCACCGCAATAAAACTAGCACCGCAGCAGCCTCGGCATCTGAGCCAGGTGACTCTCACGCTGAATGGCCGGTGCAGGCAGCGGGCGGCCCGAGGTGTCCTCGGGAAAGCCCTCGCTCCGCACAGCTGCCACGCTGGAGGGGCGCTCGCTGCTGCTCTCTGAGGCAGCAATCCGCTGGCTGAGCTTCCAGCTTCCAAGGCCATGACAAGGTCCATCCAGAAGAAACGTAACCACATCCAACAACAGAGAGTGAGAGGACCCAGTACGACGGGGTCTCACTGTGCGAGCCGCCCCCGGGGGTCCTGGCCATGTCTGAGGACCCCACCACTAGGACGTCAGCTCTGTGGGAGCCAGGGTCTTTGGTCGTCCTGGCCATGCTGTTTCCCTAGGGCCTGGCCCAGGCAGACATTTGGAAATCCTTGCTGAGGGAATGAATAAAATCTGAGGGTCACCATGTACCCAGCCAGGCCAAGCAGCAACCACGCAGGTGATTGTAACACCCCTCAGGGGGCCACAGGGAGCCACCAGGCAGGTTCCTCACGCAGGAGGCCTGAGGGGGGTTCTGAGGGTTGGTGCTATTTAAATGAGTCCCAAAAGGCGCTGCCTGGGGCCAGCCTGCAGAGGTGCCCCGGGGCCAGAGCTTCAGGTCACTGCAGGACCGTCCTTGGGGGTGCAAAAGCAGCAGTGAGACTGCCACCCCCGACCTTGCCTCTTTGCTTCCCTCGTGAAGCCTCCACTCCAACAACTAGGCCATGGTAGGTTTTGGGGGTACAGACACCCAAAGCCACAGAGCCCATGTTTTCTGCCTCTTTCCTACACCCACAGATGGGAGTATCCATGGCTGTGAGGCAGGGGGCCACAGGGCAGGGTGACTACGGGACTCTCCATGCTGAATCAAAATGTCTCAGAGAACAAGGACAGGTGGTCACGGGCGCCAAGGGGGGCGAGGAGTTGAGTGAAGATGTCTGAGTATCCACCTACACCCTGAATTTCCACAGCCACCTGGCTCAAGGCCCAGTCTGATTCCATGGGCCTTCTCTGCCCCCTAGTGGCTCCAGAGGGAATGGCAAATGTCATCCAGCTTCAGATAACACTGGGCAAACCCCAGGACCCACTGGCATCTGCAGAAATTCAGAGAATGGGATCAGAGCACTGGCTCTGCCTTATGACGGGCAGCAGTGACCCTCACTCAGTGACACACCAGCTTGCGGGGGATGGTGGCTGCTCAGTAGTGGGAGACCCTGCTCAGACGTCTTGCATGTCTTGGACCCTTTTATCTGATCCTCGGACCCTGGTGCTGTAGGGAACTGAATGTGAGGATGCCTGTGGCTAACACAGCGCCTGGCAAACACGATGTCCTCAACAAGTGACTGTTAAAGTTTCTGAAACAATCAGGAGAAGCCTGGCATTACCCACTTGCAGGAGTTTCCTTGGTAATCCCTGCAAGACCCACTTGTTGGTGCCAGCTCAGCAAACAATTGTCTCCCTCCAACGGGGTCCCCCCTCAGCTGACATAGGGCAGGCAACTCTCCATGGGGCCGTCCTGGGCACTGGGGGGCTCTGAGCGGCATCCCTGGCCCCCATCCTCTAGATGCCAGGAACCCCTGCTGTGACAACCACAGATGTCCCCAGATTGGCCTCCTGCCCTTGGGGGGCAGACTCCACCCTCAGTTGTACGTAAAGGCATCAAAGCCAAAGAAAACGCTTGGAATTTTCAGCTGCTCTGTGACGACCCAGTGACACGTCAGCGTGAAACTCCAGCACACACAGCGCAGACGGACTAACGCAGAGGATGTTCTCAAATCTTCTTCCCTAGAAAAATCCTCAGCAGCACACGTGGAAATGTAATTAGCGGCCTTTTTCCTCTGTGGTAATGACACAGATTTGGGTCTGTAATAAAGAGGAACGAGTCCCCTTAGACCTGAGGGCCAGGCTGTTCAAGGTCCCCAATCAGCACTGCTGACATCAGGAGCTGGTCATTCCTTTTGGGGGACTCTCCTGGGCACCGTGGGGTGTTGAGCAGCATCCCTGGCCCTACCCACCGAATACCAGGAGCACCCCCAGTCGTGACAACTACAGATGTCCTCAGACATTGTCCTGTCCCCTGGGGCAGGATCACCCCAGGGAGACCCACAAGTACAGTTGAATTTCCAATGGCTCAAGGATTTAAGTGCAAAATATGCAATTTGGAGAAAATGCAGGTGAATTTTTTTACGTCTTGAAATTGAAGGCCTCCCAAACACGAAAGAGGACACTTGTGTCCAGGAAATATTTCCAGTCTCAGTTCCCCACGGCAGAGCCACCGCCAGCCAAGTGGGGAGACACACTCAGAAAGAGGGTGGCACATATGACAGGCACCAGACAGCGTCCAAGTGGAAAAATACAGCGCGTTCCCACAGATGTGTGCACCCTTGCAAATCCACGAGACAGAGGAACCCCCACCACAAAGGCGAGTAGAAGACACGGCCAGGCCGTTCACAGCGGAAGCTCCCGAGAGAAAGCGCTGAACTCACGGATATCACAGGAGACCCAGACACAGCAGCCACGCAGGCGCCCACGTGGTCAGACCGGTAAGGACATGACAACGGTAGTTGGGATGGTAGGAGAAGGGGCCCTGGGAGTAAAACATGGTTCACTGCTGGAGGTCCTTGTGGCTGACAGTCAAAAATGTAAACGAAAATACCCTGATTTAAACCACCACCACCCTCACCCACCCCCTCCCCCGCCGCAAACCTACTTATAGGAACTTATCCCAAATAATAAGCAACCAAGGTGGAACAAAGTATGCACAGGACATTCCTCCAGAGCACCGCAAACAAGGAAAGGGAAATCAACAGCCAGAGAAGCCAACCAAGAGGAAACCAGTCAAATCAATCATAAAATCATGTTAAAGAAATAAGTGATAATTTCTCTATGAGGTGGACGGTAAAGCCAACATCAGGAAAGACGAAAATCTAGCTTCGCTGATGAGAAAAGATGCCCATCAGGAAAAATGAGCTCATTAGAGGAAAAAACAACCTCGTATCGAAAACCAGTGTGTGGACGTAATTCATGGAGACTCAGGGAGGACACTCACCAGGCGTCAGCAATGGTCACGGCTGGCAGGGCTTGGGTCCCCGCCGTCCCCGCGCATGCCTGCATTTGCAAGTTCCTTTTACAGGAAGTCAGTGTGGCACTGACACTGGAGAGAATGGATGGGGCAGGCTTGCTGGTCCACACGCTGCGAAGACCATACACCGGCCACGACCTGCATGTAATTCACCAAACTCCCCTCTGGTCGGCGGCTTTGTGAGACAGGAGTTACATCTCACATCTGCTCTGGACCGAGGCTGCGCGTAAACACCAGGGCAGACACCAGGCTCTGACTTCGGCTTTTGGTCTCTGGCCTCAGGAGCAGCCTCTCGCTGGCTTAGCTAAAATATATACGTTTCCTACCGTGAAGGGCACGTTACCTTCTGTAAAATTCACTAGTTTGACGTGCACCTCAGAACATTTTCTAGGGAGCTCCTGGAGCGGTGTGACCGCCCCCTGCCACACTCTTTCCTTCACCCCATCAGATTCCGGCGCTCACTCACCCGAACCCCTCCCACCCCGGCCCGGCAACCCCTGCAGGCTGGCCTCCTCTAGACAGCTCACCTAAGCAGAATCACAAAGTGTCGCCTTTGGGGTCTGCCTTCTTGCCCAACGTTTTTTTTTATACAAATACACACACTGAGTGGGAGTCGCCAACGTTATAAAGACATCACATCTCCCTCAAGTTTATCGATAACACAGTCCTAATCAAAATGCCATCAGAATGTTAGACACCAGAAATTGGTGCTAAAGATCGCATGAAAGAGAAAACTCCCTGGGAGTCGCAAAGACATTTGTGAGAAAAGAAGGAGTGAGGAATAGGGCTGGGAACATACCAGAGAATTATAGTGAACACAACAGGCAAGCGGCAGCCCAGAGCACATGACAACCGCTAACTAGTTTTTATGTTACTTCCTCTTCCCACATGATACAAGCCACTCGCAAATCCTCTGGGAACGCGACCAGAGATAAACAGAGGAGCTAACAGAGCAAGAGCCGAGCCTTAGCTTTGGCCCTGACTGGTGTTGCTCAGTGGGCAGTGTCAACCCGAGCACCGAAGAGTCTTGGGTTTGATTCCCGGTCAAGGGTGCGTACCTGGGTTGTAGGTTCGATCCCCAGCCCCTGTTGGGGCACCTGCAGGAGGCGACGAATCAGTATGTCTCTCTCACATTGATGGTTTTTGTCTCTCTCTCTCTCTCCCTCTTCCCCCTTCCCTCCTCCTCCTCTCCATAAAAATCAATGGGAAAAATATCCTTGGGTGAGAATTAACAATAAAAAAAGGAACCTTCCTGAAGCCACTGTGGTGTTTCCCAGGCTGCCAGGGTGGATGAGGTGTTTCAGATATTCATCCGCCTAGTGACTCAGCACTGTTCCCGCCAATGGTTAAGCTCCGACCGCTGGGAGCAGACTAGCCCAGTTGCCCACTTTCTGCCTCAGCCCCATCCTGGGGTGCACTGGGACCAGTCCCTGTTCCCATACTACTTCATGGGTGACTGGAGCCCAAGTGCAGAAGACATTCCCTGTCACTCTTGTGTGCTCTTAAAAATTTTTTTAAGTTGATTTCAGAGAGAAAGGGAGAGGGAGAGAGAGAGAGAGAGAAACATCAATGATGAGAAGGAATCATTGATCAGTTGCTTCCTGCACGGCCCCTACTGGGGGTTAAGCCCACAACCTGGGCATGTGCCCTGACCAGGAATCCAACTATGACCTCCTGGTTCATAGGTCGACGCTCAACCACACCGCGGGCTCCCATGCACTCTTGGCAGAGAGGAGAGGAGAGGAGTCGGGCATGCACAGTTGAGGACGCGTGTTCCCATGGTAAACCAACCTCTTAACTCTCATCCTGGCTCGGACCGGCCAACCCAACAACTGCGTGAAGCGTGAATGTGGAGAAAAGAAAAACATCATGACACCGACCTGAGTGCAAGGCCGAGCTGTCTTCAGCGCCGAGCGTCCAGGAACCAAACGTCCGCTCCCTGGAAGAAAACGTAAGACGTAGTTGACCATCGTGTGGCCAGAAATTGGGGTGTTGCTGTGGGCACTGGCATCGAAGGGTCGTGAGCTCATGATTAGACAACAGTAGCAATGATTTGGGGAGTCCTGCCTTTGGGTCACTCTGACAGCACAAGCAGGAGGCTTCGAGATGCAGAGAGGGTAGGTTTGGAAGCAATGAGAGCCCTGGCCGGTGTGGCTCGGTTGGTTGGAGTGTCATCCCACTCACTGAAAGGTTGCCGGTTTGATCCCCAGTCGGGGTACATACGGGAGGCGTTTCTCTCTCACATCGATGTTTCTCTCTCTTCCTTCCTTTCCCTCTAAAGTCAATGGACATATCCTCAGGTGAGGATTTTTTTTTAAAGGGAGGCAATTAGAGATTGCCCACATCATCCCTAATAAATTTCCAAAATGAAATTAAATGAGAGGGTGGGATGTTTACATGACCTTTTAGAGTTTACCTGCATCATTTGAATCTCATGGTCTCCCGGGAGAAAGAAGGGGAGACTGAGTCAACCTCTTGCCCCAGGGTACCCACAGGGTACCCACGTCCCCCAGATTTGCCTAAGGAGTTGTGAGAACTAAATGCATTGTGGGGTCATAGACGGGGTCCTGGGGCAGAAAGAGGGGGAGCTAGTGAAGTCTGAATAGAGAGTGGAGCTGAGTTCACATGAATGTACTGGCCTGTCTCCTGGTTGTCACCATGTCCCATGATCACGGGAGACGTGACCCCTGGAATACTAGGTGATGGGCAGACAGGAACTCGCTGTGCTATTGAAACTCTTCTGAAATCTTAAACCGTTTCAAAATGAAAAGTGTACTTAACGGAACAACTAATGAAAAATTTTAAGTGCTGTCTCCTTCCTCTGGGGTCAGGCTAATTTGCTGTCAGTAAAATGCCAGGATGGCGAACTGAAATCCCCACCATCACCCGCAGATGGCGCCACTGCTCCAGGAATGCCCTAAGCCCTCTGGAATCGTGAAACCGCCAGAATCTACCCAACAAGATCTGCTCTTCTAGGCTGCAAATTAGGACAGGAACTGCTGGGGCACTGGGGCAAGAGGGGCATCCGGGGGACTTCCCACCAAGCAGCAGTGGCTGGAAGACATGACAGATGACAGGGCTGGAACAACATGCCCATGGACTTGGAGAACTTTGCAGGAACTAACGACTAGTATCTGCTAGTAGGTATGTGGTTCTTCACCTTTTTATTTTTGAATCAATTAAAAACTCACAAGAAATTGCAAAGTTGGCAAAGAGGAGTCCCAGTTACAACTAAGGGACATTATCACAACCAGAAAACAGTGACGAATAAACTGAGCACCATCGTTTAGAGTGTCTCATTGAGATACAATTCTCATGTTACACAATTCACCCATTTGAAGTGCATGATTCAGTGGTTTTTAGTATATTCACAAAGTTGTGCAGCCAACGCCATAATTAAATTTAGGACATTTTCACCACCCTTAAAGGATACCTGTCCCCATCGGCAGTCACTCCCCAGCCCCTGGCAACCACTAACCTACTCCCTGCGGATGGGCCTGTCCTGGACATTTCGCATAAATGGAATCATACAGTGCGTGCCCTTCTGTGTCTGGCTTCTCTCACTGAGCATCATGTGTTCAAGGTCCGTCCACATTATAGTGAGTGTCAGGGCCTCACTGCTTTTCGTGGCTGAGTGATAAGTCTATTGTGCGAACGAACACATTATTTACGCATCATCCACTAATGGACATTTAGGCTGTTCCCACCTTTTGGCTGTTGTGAATCATTCTGCTGCAAACGCCGATGTCTTATGAATCATTTTAAAATGGTTTCTCACTCTGCCTCCACAATCTTCTAACTGCAGATCTCCCTGTGCCCAGGTCCTGCGGACCTGGCTGCTGGCTGCTGTCCTTGAGCCCTTGGACTTGGACTTGAGCAGCGAGGTGACCTCCACCCCTGCTGCCCTTGGCCCAGACCAGCTTGGGCCAGGACAGGGAGCAGCCTGGACAAACACATCCCTGATGCTTGTCCCCGGGGCCACGAGATGGCAGGCTGTGAGCTCTACCAGCTGGCACCGGGCCGTCCCCATGACCTTCACAGCTCACTCACCCAGACAAACCACTGGACTTTCACTTTCCCATCAGAGTGAATCCCAATCCGCCTCTCCCCACCCCCCACCTCCGCTCACCCCCCTCCTGCCCAAAGGGTCAGCAGTGAAAAGAGGAGGTAGGACCTCTCTGAAGAACCTGCTGCAGAATTCGCAGAGCCAGTGAAAAAATGAAACCGTGGGACCCTGGTTCAAAAATTAGTGCAAATTTCAAGAAGGCAACAGCAGGTGTTCAGGGGCCTGCAAATCCCACACAGACCTGCTCTCAGGAACTGCCCACAAGCAGGGCAGATAAACCTCAGACACAAATGACGAACACTCTGGGTAGAAAATCCCAGGAGCCGGGAGGGAGAAATAAATCCTCAAGGAAACAGACATCATTGACCATGATGATCAGGAACGCACTTGGGAAGCACTTCCTACAACTATGAGCCCCACTGTCCACAAGCCTTTTTAAAAAACGAGGTGTCATTCACATATTATAAAAGTTACCCCTTTTAAAGTGTCCGATTCCATGGCTTTTAGGATATTTACAGGGGGTGCAAGCCTCGAACCATATAACCTCCAGACATTGCCACTGCCCCCCTGGGAGACCCTGTGCTCATCAGCATCATATGGTTCAAAGTTGAGTCTCCCCAGGACAGACAAGGTCCCGAATGGCAGGAATCCCATGTGTTTTGCTTGCGTGGCGGTTCCAATAGCTTTCACCAAGCCTGCCCACAGGAGGGGGCTCAGTAATTCCTCGGACTGCGTGTCATCCAGTTGGTGCTAAGGGAACAGCCTGTGGAGCAGGAGACCAGGCCGAGCCTAGATTTGGGTGAGGCTGGGCCCCTTCCTTCTGGAACCTGGCATTCCCATGGGCCAGGCACAGGGCGTGGTCAGCGCAGGCTTGGCTCTGAGCCAGCCAGTAACGCTGGCTAGTTCTCAGCTGCGGACTTCAGCTGTGTCATCTGTCACCTTGAAAAGGGAAGACGAAAGCTACGATCTCAAACCAAGAGTACTTGAGGTTCTCCCTTGGTTAATTTCCTGATCATTAATTTCTGTTTTCCTTATAATTCAGAAAGAGTTCAATAGATTTTTCAGATTGTCAGCTAGTGTGTCTGAGCAGTGGGTGGTGGGCAGGAACACAGGTGACCTGATCCCTACCCATCATCCTGGATGTCTGAAACTGCCAAAAATAGGGCCGTGAAACTGGTTTAGGGCAGCGGTTCTCAACCTGTGGGTCGCGACCCCTTTGGGGGTCGAACGACCCTTTCACAGGGGTCGCCTAAGACCATCCTGCATATCAGATGTTTACATGATGATTCATAACAGTAACAACATTACAGTTATGAAGTAGCAACGAAAATAATTTTATGGTTGGGTCACAACATGAGGAACTGTATTTAAAGGGCCAGAAGGTTGAGAACCACTGGTTTAGGGGGATCCCTGAGAAAGCAACACAGGCCTGGAGGACTCAGATTGCTCTGGGCCCTTTAGAACCCATCACCAGTAAGGAGCTGAGGAACCAGCCCCCACTGACCCAGGACGTCAAATCTAGGCAGGAAGCCAGCAAGTCACAATCTAATTCTCTAGATCAGAGCTACCAGAACTTTAAAAAAAATTTTTTTTATTGATTTCAGAAGGAAGGAAGAGGGAGAGAGAAATAGAAGTATCAATGGTGACCGAGAATCATTGATCAGCTGCTTCCTGCACACCCCACACTGGGGATCGAGCCCACAGCCCAAGCATGTGCCCTGACTGGGACCGTGACCTTCTGGTTTATAGGTCAACAGTCAACCACTGAGCCATGCCAGCCAAGCGCTGCCAGAACTTTCTCAAAGGGTTTGCACAACCAACATCTTCTATGCAAATGCTGCCCTCCTCCCTTGAGAATCCCTCTCCTCACTGCTTACATTTGGACAACTGTTCTCGGCGGGGCGAGCTGGACACTGGGGTGCTGCAGCATTCCTGGCCCACCCACTCAATGCCAGGGGCTCCCGAGGGCATTAGGACCATAGATGTGCCCAAATGTTGCCCAGTGTACCCTGTCGGGAGGAGGGGGAAGGAAAAACACTGCACTACAGCTTCCTGAGCTGCTGTCTTACCTTGAAGGGTAAATCCCTTTTGGGGAAGGACCCTGTTATCAATCTCATGGGCTGCAGAAGGCGTGGGGCAAAAGGGCACTCATGGGGGCATAGGAGCCCACGGGCTGCCAAAGTGGCATGGAATGGGCTTCAACCCATCACCCCTGAAGCCAGGGGCCCCTGGGTAGATTCTGAGGCACCTGAGACCCAGGTTTGATTACACGCTCATGGAGCAGCAAAAAAGGGACACACTGCCCCCGCCATTCCTGTCAGATATTAATGCCTATAAACTGTGTGCTCTCGCTCTGGCCAGTGTGGCTCAGTTGGTTGACCATCAAGAGGTTGCTGGTTCAGGGGTACGGGCACATGCCAGGGTTGCAGGCTTGATCCCCAGTAGGGGGTGCACAAGGAAGGAGGCTGCCAATCAATGTTTTCCTCTCACACATTGGTGTTTCTCTTCTTCACACTCTCCCCCTTCTTCTCTCTAAAAATAAATTTTAAAACATGTTTAAAAATTGTGTATCCTCTACAGGGTGAGTTTGGTTCTTTGGGGCATGGGGACAGACGAGGATGTCACAATGGTTCTGGCCCTCTAGGAGCCCCAGCGTATAACAGACACAGTATGTTGGTGTTAGAATTTCCTACAGGGTGGCTGATAAACACTGGTTTCTGCTGAGGGAGGAAAACAGCACTCCACACTAATTATATGGCAGGAGTCATGCGGGAAAGACAATGGCCCACATGTGGGTCAGGCAGACGTGTGCGAGTGCTGGCAGGACACCTGATGGCTGCGTGTTTATCTCCCGTGGCTCCATTTTCTCCGCTGGGAAAGAGCAGAGACCATCTACTTGGGGGCTGAGAAAAAGACTGAAATGTGGACACGAATGCAAACCTCACAGCACACAGGAAGTGCTCTGTGAGAAGTCCTCCTGTCCCCCGGAACAAGGGAGAGACATAACCTGCCCACTGCCTGCCTGGTCCCATGGCCTCACATACTGGTGGTCACACCTTTGTCTGATCCGCCCCCCCGTGGTGCTGGTGGGGGCCAGTGGCTCTGGCAAAGGCGTGGGGCATTACCTCCGAGGTTACACTGCAGAAGACTGTGGCCTCCGCCTGGCTAACCGACTCAACTGCTGTCTCAGCCTGCACGCTAGGATGAAGCAATCAGCAACGTAGGAAAGTCCATGCGGCCTCCACCCAGCAGTCAGAGAAGAGCTAAGGCCCAGAGAAACTGAATCCAACCGACAGCCCAATGCTGGGAATTGGCAACTTCCCCCATTGAGCTTTCTAATGAGACCCCAGCCCTGGCTGACACCTTAACTGTAACCAGTGAGAGACCCTGAGCAGAGGACCCAGCTAAACCAACACCTGCATTCCTGACCCACAGACACTGTGAGATACTAATTTGTTGTTTTAAGCCACTACACTTGGGATAATTCGTTATGCAGCATTAGCTAACTAATAACATAATAGGAGATTTTTTTAAAGGAATCCTCAAAAATTACGGAACGCTGGGGCGTACAGGAGGCAGCCGATCGATGGTTCTCTCTCATCACTGCATCATTGATGTTTCTATCTCCCCCTCTCCTTTCCTCTCTGAAGTCAATACAAACACATTTTTTTAAAAAGTCCCAATACTTACTGAACACATCTATGCTAAATGTTATGTGTGTGTGTGTTGTGTGTGTTCATTTAGTTATAACAACTATTATAATTCACTTCTTTGTTAATCCTCACCAGAGGATATTTGTCCCATTGATTCTTAGAGTGAAAGGGAAGGGGGAGAGAGGGAGAGAAAACATCGATGTGAGAGACATATCAATTGGTTGCCTCCTGCACACACTCCGACGGGGGATGGGGAATCGAGCCTGCAAACCAGGTACATACCCTTGACTAAGATCCTTAGTGTGTGGGCCAACACTCTAACCACTGAGCTATGCAAGCAAGGGCATATTTCATTTCTTTTTTAAATTATGTTTTTATTGATTTTAAAGAGAGAGGAAGGGAGAAGAACATAGAGATTAAAACATCAATCGGCTGCCTGCCACATGCCCCCTACCGGGAACTGCGCCCACAACCAGGGCATGTGCCCTGATCAGGATTCAAACCAGGGACCTCTTGTTTTATGGGTCCACGCTCAACCACGGAACAACACTATCTGGCTGAGCATTCAAAACTGCTCCAGGTTGTGTGCCAGCACAACTGGTACTTGGAGCCAGGCCGGAGAGACCCCAGGCACGAATTCCTACTCATTTCCCAATTCTGGGCCCAGCAGGTAACAAATACTAGATAAAGGTAGGAGGATGAACTAGAGCAGGGGCTGGCAAGCTCTGATTGTGGGCCAAATCCAGGCCACTGCTTGCTTTGGTAAATAAAGTTTTATTGGCACAAAGCCCTCCCTCATCATTTACATGTCCTTTTTACACTACAATAGAAGAGTTGAGTAGTAGTGACTAAGAGCATTCAACCAGCAGAGACTAATATTTACACTCTGGGCCTTTACAGAAAGAGTGTGATGATCCATGAACTGGAGTCAGATTCCAGAGGACTTCCTGTGCGACCAAAAGGAGTCCTAGTTTTCTGAGCAGAGAATAACATCGCAAAAGCAATGACGGTGGCTTTCCTGCGCTGGATGGAACCGTCTGGTGGGAAGGTCCCAAACATGAAGCAGGGTCACAATACTTGTTTAGTGATGGGCTCGAAATTATAATTGCACTTGTTACACAAAGAGAAACAACACAAAGGCACTTACATATCAACATTGGCTCATCAGTTTTAACAAGCCAATGCAAGACGGTAATAATCGGGGGAAGTGTGTGTGTGTGTGCGCGCGCGTGTGTGTGCAGGAGGAGTGTGGGAATATGGAAACTCTCTGTTAATGTCTGTTCAACTTTTCTATAAACCTAAAACTACTTTAAAAAGTAGTCAATTTGGCCCTAATCAGTTTGGCTCAATGGATGGAGCGTCGGCCTGCGGACTGAAAGGTCCCGGGTTCGATTCCGGTCAAGGGCATGTACCTTGGTTGCGGGCACATCCCCAGTGGGGGGGTGTGCAGGAGGCAGCTGATCGATGTTTCTCTCTCATCGATGTTTCTAACTCTCTATCTCTTTCCCTTCCTCTCTGCAAAAAATCAATAAAATAAATTTTAAAACGTAGTCTATTTGCCCTAGCTGGTGTGGCACAGTAGATAGAACGTTGGCCTGTGGACTGAAGGGTCCCGGGCTGGATTCCAGTCAAGGGGAACAGACCTTGGTTGCAGGCTCCATCTCTGCAACCAATTGATGTGTTTCTCTGACATGGATGTTTTTCTCTCTGTCTCTCCCCCTTCCTTCCACTCTCTCTAAAAAAAAATCAATGGGGGAAAAATATTCTTGGGTGAGGATTAACAAAATAAAGAAATAAAAAGTAGTTTATACGTAGCTTATTAAATGAGGGCCTTGAGCAGATAAATTAGGAGTTGCATCAAGAACTAAGAGGAAAGGGAGGGAGCCCATCCTAGACCAGATGGTTGCTAAGCACTCGCATTTTACCAGCTGATTCCTTCAACACTGTTATGAAAACGAGCCAGAGAGCAGCTAGGTCGGTCCTGGCCAAATGGACATTCCTCCCCTTTCCTCCAAGCCCCTGCCACTGTCATAGCAGTGTCGTACGGGAGCATCAAAATCTAACCACTCAGCCTGGATTAACTGACACTAGAGCCGAGTCAGGTCCAGGAACTACGGGGGCCCCAGGGGCGTATCAGAGAAAAGCCCCAGCAGAATCATCCCACACAGCCGCCCGTGGATGCCTGCCCAGTCCCATTGGCCAATGGAAAGCCTCTGCTGGCCCGTGATGAGCTGCCTTCTGAAGGTGCAGAGCAGGAGACAACCTCTTCACTCTCCCCTCACTGAGGAGCCTCTGTGCAATCCAGCTGAGCCGACCTGCTCCTCTTGCCATTCCTGGTTAGGGAGAGTCAGCGTGAAGCTCTTGCCAGGCCCCTTCCTCCTGGTGCCCTAACACCACGTGGAAAGGAGAACGCATATCTCTCATCCACCCACCCGTGTCTGTCCTCCAAACTTTGAGAAGAATAAAAACAGCTGAGATAAGTGGACAAAAGGCATCCCAAAGATGATTCCAGAAGCTGCAGTTCTACCAGGAATGACCTGGGAGTGGCCTGCGCTCAAAATACCAACTGCCATTTCTTGATGAAACCGCTAAATCCATCGCTCACATAGCATTTCCTGGCGAAGGCCGGTGGTAAGCTTGTCTTTCTTTAGGAGCCGTGGGCAAACAAACTAATGTCACATTTAACTATGTTCAGAGCTAGTTCCTTGCCCGTCTCCAATGGCCCATTTCCTGATAGTCATGCTCTTGTGTGGCCTCATCCCACTCCATGTCACAGGTGGTCTGTATGAGCACATGCACATGGCAGAAGTGAGGGCACATCACTTCCGCGACCAAGTCCTGACTTCCTCCTCACTCTCTCTGGGATCACTCTCTCTTGGGGAAACCAGTTACCACACTGTGAGGATGGGCTTGCAGCGCTGTGGAGGGGTCCGTGTGGAGAGGAGCTGAGACCTCCCACCAACAGCCGCGTCAGGAAGCCATCCCGAAGTGGCTCCTCCAGCCCTGGTGAGCCTTCAAGGCAGGAGTTGCTGACACGTGCGCTGAAACCTCCCTGAGTCTCTGAGCCTGAGCCACTCAGGCTGCTTCCAAATCCCTGACCCATAGAATCTGTGAGGTAATAAAAGCTTTGGGGCATTTGTTACATAGCAACAGACTGACACACCTGCATCAGGGCTGACTGGCCGGGCATCTCCACGTAGACATGCAGTGAGCGCTTCCATTTTTCTAATGTCAAGCACTGAATAGCAATGTCATTTTCACTTTTCCATTTTCCCAACCTCTACTGCCTTAATAACCTGGAGAGACACAGAGCCCAATGGGACTGGTGAGCTCAATGAGCGGAGAGTGGTAGAACAACTAGGGCAAGAGAGTGAAGCCTTTGGGATTTCACAAATTATCGAGACCTCAATGCCAGCACCAAGATCCTGAAACTGAATAAATTCATTGCTCTATCATTTTCCCCCTAAAGCAAGGTTCTTCCCTGTGGCACTGCAGAGATGGGGATCAGTCATTCTATGTGTGTGTGTGTGGGGGGGGTCTTCCTAGGCACTGGGGAGTAGTGAGCAGCATACTGAACCCCCACTTGACCCCTAGTTCTGGGAACCCCAGATGCCCCCAGACATGCCCTAGTGGCAAGATTGCCCTGGATGAGAACCCCTGCTCTAAGCAGGCCCCCCATGACAGGGGCTGCCAGGGGCCCAGCAACAGGCAGCTCTCCCCCTCCCAGGCTGCAGATCCCGCCTCTGAGATCTGAGTGGGTGAACTAGGACACACGAACCCCTTCCCTTCCCACACAACATCCCACCCGCATGTAGCGGGAGTGCCTCATCTCCTGGAGGCTGGATATAGAAACAGCGCTGGCTTTTATGCACTCACTGCAGCTATTACCTCAGCCTTCACTCATCACCACAGTAACCATCTAAATATGTCACCCTGACTAGCTCCGACTGCAAGTGAAGGGGGAGGAGAGCCTGGGGACTAGGGAAGGCACCTGGGGGCCAGGGCAGTGACACCCTGCTCCAAAACCACTAGGCTGATTGCGGGCTTGGCCAGGACGGAGACAGGGAAAATGGGCACAGCGACCCTGACCCCAGGGGTTAAAGGTCTCTGGGAGTCAAGTAGGACAATGCTCTTGGGGCCTTAGAGGCTGGCCCAACTCTTCTCTATGTAACAGGGAGGAGCTGGGGGCGGGGGTGGAGGTTGTTCCTCTGGTTTATGTGGTCTGACCACTGGGGATTTCTTCTGGTGTCGTCTATGAGCAGGGATTGACCTCAATTTTTTCCCAAATAATTAACACAGGATCTCTCCCACTTGGCACTGCTGACATTGGGGCGGGTCATTCTCTTGGAGCCCATTCTGAGCACTCTGAGGTACTGAGCAGCATCCCATCCCTAACCCCCATCCACTCAGTGCCAGGGGCACCCCATGTGACAACTCCAGATGTCCCCAGATACCGCCCAGGTCCCAGGGACAGGACTGCCTCACCATGCCAGGCAGTATCTCCCACCACCTGAGACTGTAACATATGGAGGGATGGGGGCTCATTTGGGAAGAGGACCAATTTTGGACAATAAAAAAAAGAAAATATGCCCTGACTGGTTTGGCTCGGTGGATGGAGCGTCCGCCTGCGGACTGAAGGGTCCCGGGTTCGATTCTGGTCAAGGGCATGTACCTTGGTTGCGGGCCAATTCCCAGTGGGAGGTGTGCAGGAGGCAGCTGATCAATGTTTCTTCTAACTCTCTATCCCTCTCCCTTCCTCTCTGTAAAAAATTAATAAAATATGTTTTAAAAAAAAATATGAACGAAACCAATCTCTGTCTTCACTCACGATTAAAACAGCTACACTGAATCCCAAGGAAGTGCGGACATATATTCTTGCACCTGAGAGCAGCATGGTGGCGTACTGTTCTGTCCCATCTTCACGACTTCTCCCTCCTCCATCCCTCAGTTTCCAAATCTGTAGCAGGGAGAGGGTGGCAGCACCTCCCACATGGATTTGTTTTCTGGATTTAAATGAAAATCTACAAAATGCTTAAATCAGTGCCTGACATATTGTTAAGAGCACATCATTGTTTTATCGTTAAAACTTTGTCATATAGTATGTATTAACTTATATAATAGAACTTCTTTATTGTATTAGAACTTCCATGACCTGCTTTATTGACAAGATCGGGCCCAGCAATGTGTTTCGGTGAAGGGCCAGCCAGTAAACATTTCTGGCTGCGCAAGTTACACAGTCCTGTCCCTACGACTCAACAGGGCTGTCGTAGACAAATGGGTGTGGCCACATGCCCATAAAACTTTATTTATGAAACTAGGTAGCCTGGATTCAGCTCTTGGGCTATAGTTTGCTATCTATAAAAAAATGGCAATATTTTAGCCACAAATGCTCATATCCAGGACCTGTGCAGACATACATTCCACTCTCTCATCCTGTAATTCAGGAGTCCTCAAACTTTTTAAACAGGGGGCCAGTTCACTGTCCCTCAGACCGTTGGAGGGCCGGACTATAGTTTAAAAAAAAAAACTATGAGCAAATTCTTATGCACACTGCACATGTCTTATTTTAAGCAGGACAGGCAGCAGCAACAAAAACACCCGGCGGGCCGGATAAATGTCCTCGGCGGGCCGCATGTGGCCCGCGGGCTGTAGTTTGAGGATGCCTGCTTAGATCCCAGGTCATAGGGAAAGCTCGACCCTGCCCTTGAGATCACCTGGCAGAATAATCTTAGGCCACCTGGCAACCCAAAACACTCACAGCCACAAAGGGTATCTTCTTTTAAACTCAAAAGAGAACTGTTGCTCCCAACCGGTATGGGTCAGTGGTTGAGCGCTGACCTATGAACCAGGAGGTCACAGGTCACAGTTCAATTCCTGGTCAGGGCACATGCCTGGTTCGGGCTCAGTCCCCAGTAGGGGGTATGCAGGAAGCAGCCAACTAATGATTCTCTCTTACCACTGATGTTTCTCTCTCTCTCCCTTCCTCTATACACACACACACACTAGGGGCCTGATGCACAAAAATATGTGCACTTGGGGGGTCCCTCAGCCCATCTGTGCCCTCTCGCAGTCTGGGACCCCTTGGGGGATGTCCACCTGCTGGCATGCCTGGCCAGCCTGGTGAGGGGCTGATGGCTGTTTGCAGGCTGGCCAAGCCCCACCCCCAGTGAGGACCCTCACCCCATGGGGGTGTGGCCAGCCTAGGTGAGGGGTTGAGGGTTGTTTTCAGGCTGTCCACAGCTCCCATTGATCCAACGTCTCAGCGAGGCTGGCTGAAATCAGGTTTCTGGGGTTTATTTATCTTCTATAATTGAAACTTTGTTACCTTGAGCGGAGGCCTAGGCAGGCAATGAAAGCCTCCTGTTTGCTTCAGCTCAGTGGCTTCTATAATTGAAACATTGTTGCTTGAGCAGAGGCCCAGCGGCCTAGTCAGGCAGTTGCAACGGAAGCCTCCTGTTTACTCTGGCTCCATGGCTGCCGGCCTCCATCTTGGCTGGGTTAATTTGCATACAGCTGCTCTGATTGGCTGGGGGTGTGGCTTGGCTGGTGGGCGTGGCTTAGGTGTCTTGGAGTGGTGGTCATATTACTCTTTTATTAGATTAGATAGATAGATAGAGAGAGCTATTGCTTCCCCACCACCTTGAAAAATCTGCCGCCAATCTTTGTTAGTAAATACCTCATCTCTATCAACCATCTAGAAAATTCTAACTGCGAAGGGCATCCAAAATATCTAAATTTGTCATCACTAAATCAACCAACAGCCAGGTGGGTGAGGATGGGGAGAAAAGGGAACCTCATGCACTGCTGGTGGGATTGCCAATTGGTGCAGCCACTATGGGAAACAGCATGAAGGTTCCTCAAACAACTAAAATTAGAGCTGACTCACATCTACCAAGTACATTTCTGGACGTTTGTCGAAAGAAAAAACATTACTTCAAAACGATATATGAACCCCTATGTTCATTGCAGCATTATTTACAACAGCAAGATATGCTTAAAAGCAACACAGGTGCCCATCAACAGGTGATGTGAGCCCTGGCCAGATGGCTCAGCTGGTTGGAGAGTCATCCTGTAAACCAAAAGGTTGCAGGTTTGATTCCCGATCAGGGCACATACCTAGGTTTCGGGTTCAATCCCTGGTCAGGGCACATACCGGAGGCAACCGATGTTTCTCTCTCACGTCGATGTTTCTCTGTTTCTCTAAAAAATCAATAAAAACATATCCTTGGGTGAGGATTTTAAAATAACAATAAAAATAAAAGATTCGTCCTAGCCGATTTGGCTCAGTGGATACAGCATCAGCCTGTGGACTGAAGGGTCCCGGGTTTGATTCCAGTCAAGGGTACATGCCTGGGTTGTGGGCTTGATCACCAGTAGGGCGTGTACAGGAGGCAGCCAATCAATGATTCTCTTTCATCATTGATGCTTCTTTCTCTCTCTCCCTCCCCATTCCTCTCTGAAATCAACAAAAATATTTTAAAAATAAAATAAAGATGTGATATACATACACAATGGAATATTACTCAACCACAAAAAAGATAAAATCTTACCCACTTGCAATAACATGGATGGGCCTGGGCCTAGAGGGCATTATGCTAAAGTGGAATAAGTCAGACAGAGAAGGATAAAGACCATGATTTCATTTACATGTGGAAAGTAAAAAGCAAAATAAGTGAAAATACAAAACAGAAACAGCCTCACAGATAGAGAACCAGCTGATGGTTGCCAAAGAGAAGGCTGCAAAGGGACGGGAATAAAGAGGAATAAATAAATAACAAAATGCCTACATTTGGTGAGCAAAATTTCCATATCCTCCTAGATAAGATAGTTTCCCACCTGCAAAATCACCACCGGTCAGGTCTCCTTAGAGTCCACCCCGAGAGTAAGAACTGGTTTCTGCACATAGAGAATTTGAGAAACCATCACAGCCCAGAGGGGCCTGAGGGGACACGAGAAGGTCACGGGGGGTCGTGGGTAAAGTCCCGGGGCAGAAAAGGGGCGTCAGGGGAAAGTGACGGAGATCTAATAAAGCATGCATGTTGGTCAATAAGATCGCACCAATATTGGTTTATTTGTTGTGATGCATGTATCAGAGTGATGGATGGTGTTAACAATAGTGGGGACTGGGTGCAGAATGTGTGGCAACTCTATACTGTCTTCCCAATTTTTCTGTGTCTCTAAAACAATTCTAAAAAAAAAAAGTTTATTTAAAAAGAAAAGAAAAGAAGGGAGCACCAATAGGCAATTTGTTTTGTAAGCTAGAGATTGCTTTCAAATATGATTGAGGGAACATGAAGTCCCTGTGACAGCCTCTAATAATGACAGTATTATGTAACCTAGAAAAGAAAGGCACTAATAACAGGATATGCTAATGAGCAGGGAAGTTTGCTCTTATGAAAGGCAGGAGGAGAGGGAGAAAAGACACGTGGCTGAGTGGTTCCTGCACCAGCCATGGTGGCTGAGACCCTTGCTGCTGGAGGAAGCCTCGGGACACCCAGACAGATCTGGACAGTGGGGTGCATCCACTCAGGAGGCCAAGGTGCCAGGTGGCACTCAACCAATGCCTGCCAAGTGTGCAGCCAGCGCACAAGCATGCAGGAGGGCAGCGGTTTATGGACGGAGAGTTCTGGAAAATAAGAGTGAAGCGGTGGTCCAAAGGCAGGCAGACAACTAACAACTCCTGGTCTTTGCAAATAACTCATTAAAACACGAGGGTCTCTTCCTCAGCCCCATAGACATTCAGGGCTGGACTGTTCTCTGGGGAGGGGGAATCTTGGGTACTGCAGGGTGTTCATCCTGGTCCCCACTCACTCGATGCCTGGGGCACCCTCAGTCATGACAACCACAGATGTCTCCAGACATTGCCCAGTTTCCCTGGAAAGTAGGATCACCCCAGATGAGAACCACTATCCTATAATATGTAGCAACCTATACAGAACTCCATAGGAGTATAATTATCCTCACTCTACAAATGGGGAAACTGAGGCCCAGAAAGGCAATAAAGCTAGCCTGAGATCTCCACGGAAGCCTCAGCGAAGAAGGGGCTGGTCCGAGTGTCACATACCACTTTGAGTAAGGGGTCTTTGCGTGGGGAAGGAGGGGGGCCAGGCTGATCTGTAAGAGACAAGAGGCCAAATCTGGCCAACCATGTATGTTTGTACATAAAGTTTTATTGAAACACAGCCATGCCCGTTCACTTAAATACTGTCTGTGGCACTTTCATGCATACAAAGGCAGAACTGAGTAGCTGTGACAGGGAGCGTCTGGCTCGCAAAGCTGAAAATATTTACTCTCTGGCCCTGACAGAAGTTTGTTGACTCCTCATAAAGAGCGATCAACATCACCACCTCCGGCCCTGCAGGGTTTCTCTTCAAACTCCGTCTGGGTGCTCAGTGACTGTTTTATTGAAGGAATGAAGACAGCACAGGCAGCCTCCCTGGGAGCAAAACAAATCTAGCCTGTCCCCCCTGGTCCTGGTAAAGGAGGCCCCCGTGGGGCACCTTCTTCAGCCAGGCTGGGTGATCTGCCCTTCCCCACCCACCGGGCCCACCCCAGCCTTTCAGATGGGCTGACAGCACAGCATCCCGTCTGCCTTTGAGGCCCCGCTGCTGTGTGGGCCGTGCTGTCAGCGAGACCCGCTCTCCGTGGGATGGAGCGGGGGCTTCTGCTCCGAGCTCTTGCTGCTCCGGGAACCGTGTTCACCTGACTCTGCCAGGTCAGCCCTGCAGCCTCCGGAGGGTAACATGTGCTGAGCAGGTGAGGCACTGCTGCACCAGACCATCTTCCCAGAGCCCAGGGCCTTGGCACAGCTTTGGGTCCTGATGTTGAAACCCTCAGAATAGTCTTTTTTTTTTTCCAATTAATTTTATTGGGGTGACACTGGTTAAGATCATATAGGTTTCGAGTGTACATTTCTATGATACATAATCTACATATTGCATTGTGTGCCCACCACCCAAAGTCAAATTGTCTTCCATCACCATATACTAGTATTTGCCCCCCCCATCACCATATACTAGTATTTGCCCCCCCTTTACCCACTGTTTTCATAGTGGCTGTACCAGTTTATATTTCTATCAGCAACGAATGAGGGGTCCTTTTTAAAAAATATTTTTTTAAATTGATTTCAGAGAGGAAAGGAGAGGAGAGATAGAAACATCAATGAAGAGAGAATAAGTGACTGGCTGCCTCCTGCTGCCCACACTGGGGATTGAGTCTGCAACCGGGGCATGTGCCCTGACCAGTAATTGAACCGTGACCTCCTGGTTCATAGCTGATGCTCAACCACTGAGCCATGCCAGCCAAGCAAGGGTCTCTTTTTCTCCACAGCCTCTCCAACACTTATTATCTACCTTATTGATAATAGCTATTCCAAGAGGCGTGAGGTGATAGCTCATTGTAGTTTTGATTTGCATTTCCCTAATGGCTTCCCTAAAGAATGTGAAGTTAAACATCTTTTCATATATGCTGGCCATATGTATGTCTTCTTGGGAGAGGTATCTTTTCTTTATTGTGTGTTTTTGGTTCCTTTGTCAAAAGTTATTTGCCCATATATATGTGGTTTTATTTCTGTGCTTTCAGTTCTGTTCCACTGGCATGTGTGTCTGTTTTTCTGCCAACACCATGCTGTTTTGATTATCGTAGCTCTGTAGTATGATATGAAGTCAAGTAGTGTAATACCTCTGGCTTCATTTCTTTATTTCATTGCTTTAGCTTTTCAGGGTCTTTTGTGGTTCCATCTGATTCTGATTATTTTTGTTCTTTTTTTTTTTTTTTTTTAATGACAGAATAGTCTTTCATCTGAAGATCACCTTAGTCCATGCTTTCTCCCCCCAGGCACTGCTGACATTGGGACCAGGTCATTCTTGGCGTGGGGCTTTCCTGGGCATTTAAGGGACTGAGCAGCCTCCCAGCCCCCTCCCAGCATCCCTAGACGCCTGTGGCTCTGAGCCTCGCATGACCACCCATGTCCTTCACACTAACCATAACATGCTCCCAGGTGACTTGTGCTCACCTGCATTCCAACGTGTTTTTCTGATTTACAGCTTAGAAGGAGCTCTACACAGGAGTTTTGCCCCCTGGGGGCCGAGGAGGTGAGTGCTGAGCTCTGGTGCCCGTTCCGGGACCGTGAGTTTGAGGTGGGCCCCGGGCAGGCAGATGACAGCAGTGTGGGGCCCTGGGGAGACTACACCTGGCTCATTGGAAAGGGACACTGCTCCAGCTCTGCCACCGCGCAGGAGGTGGCCTCACGACATCAACGATTCCAATTATCCTGAGAGTTTTTATTGTACAATCTCCTGATTTTTAAATTTTGGCAACAAAAAGAGGACATTAGGGAAAAGCTAGTGAAATCTGAATGAAGTGTAGGCTTTTCTTTTTTCATCACAATGCATTGATATTGGCTCATTAATGTGACCCATGTACCACACTAAGGTTAATAACTGGGTGTGGGGTATATGGGAGCTCTGTACTATCTTTGTAACTTTCCTATAAATCCAAATCTACTCCAAGATGAGTATATTTTAAAGAAAAGTTTGCAAATTATAAACTGCATTGCCATAACATACTGCAGGATGTTCATAATTTCCTTATAATTTGCTGTTAAAAAGTCTTAATTGGTCTTCCAAATTCAATGGCCTTGTTCTCAAAAGCGACCATCAGCCCTAACTGGTTTGGCTCAGTGGATAGAGCCCTGGCCTGCGAACTGAAGGGTCCCAGGTTCAATTCCGGCCAACGACATGTACCTGGATTGTGGGCTCGATCCCCAGTAGGGGTCATGCAGGAGGCAACTGATCGATGCTTCTCTCTCATCATTGTTTCTAACTCTCTATCCCTCTCTCTTCCTCTCTGTAAAAAGCAATAAAAATATATTGAAATAAAAGTGACTATCAAATAAATATATAGCCATGACATATTTTTTAGAAGTTAAAACACTGCTGGGTTGGTCAAGCTCCAAAGCCTGTGGACAGGATTTAGGGTATAGCCACCAGACCCAGGTAGGAGAACGATTTACGCTCACCACCTAATGTCTGCTCTGTGAAGGTCAAGACCATGAGGAGCTCAGTTTTAGGAATCTGCGTCCCAGCAGGCAGCAGTGCAGTCGCATGTAGTCGATGAACAGGAAGGACCTGTGTACCCCAAAAAGCAAGCACCATACAAAACACCTCCACATATAACTTACTGGGTGCTGGCCACCGCTTTTCTAGAAAAGAAAACTTAAAGCTTTTGACCTCAGAAAGTAACTAGGGCCCGGCTGGTATGGCTCAGCTGGCTGAGTGTCATCCCATGCACCAAAAGGTCATCAGTTCAATTTCTAGTCAGGGCACATGCCCGGGCTGCAGGCTCAATCTCCAGTAGGGGGCGTGCAGGAGGCAACTGATAAATGCTTCTCTTTCACACTGATGATTCTCTCTTTTCCTCTCTCTCTAAAATCAATAAAAAAAACATAAATTTAAAAAAAGAAAGGAAAGCAACTAGGCATTTTTGGCCTCTACCATTATTTAACATTCTATCATTGTACTTTCTCATATCATTGCACTTTCTTTGAAAACATGGTTCCTCGTGGCAGCCCATATATTCACACTGAGGTGTATCATAATTGATTAGCCTATTTACT
>PVJC01024999.1:0-25076 GCA_004026665.1 Murina feae | reverse complement strand
TAGTTCTGAACTCTATACAGTAGTTTGCTTTCCTTCATTTCTGTCATTTGTGATCTGTCTCTTTGTCTCCGCATTTTGGTAGCTTCCCTGTGTTGATAGGTGGCTTTCTGTGCTAGGTGTCCTATAGGGCCAAGTGGCTCAGCCTCCCCAATTACCTAAGGTGGACACTCTTGGTGCACCCCTTTGGGGGCTTTGTACATAGTCTTGTTGTAGTTAAGCCTTGATTGTTGTAGGTATCACAGGGAGAAATTGACCTCCAGACCAATTGGCTGTGAGAATCAGCTGTGTCTACGGTGGGAGAACTTCTGTGCTAGAGACACCCTTATGGGGCAATACTTGGTTCAGTGGGGCTTTGGTGCTCACTGAGTCTGCCCCCTGAGTGTGTCCCTTTTGGATCTGAGGAGTTGTAATCTGTGTGGTCCCGCTCTGACCACTGGGTACACTGGATCCTGGATCTCTAAGGAGATGCTATTTTAGCTTCTGCTTGAGGCTTCCCAGCCTTTTTATACGCAAAAGCCTCTGTGTACAGTTTGGGGGTGGCGGGGTCTCAGGGAATCAACAGGGCGGAGAAAACAGCTATGGCTGATTCTCAGCCCTGCCCTAAGAGGAACTGGGTCTCAGTATTCCTCAGCACCACCGAGAGAAAGCCGCTCTGGAGTTCCTCCCAGTGCCAGACAGTCCATCTTCTTCCCGTATGAGTCTGGGTCCCCAGAAACTCGCCTGGAACTAGAGTTCAGAGCTGTCGGGAGCTTGTGACTCCCACCAGATTGAAAAAGACAACTGCGTCTCAGTGCCAGCCCTTTCTGCGAGCCCTTTCCGCGTGCCTCCGTACCTCTGCACTTTACTTCCGCACCTCCTCTGAGTCTCAGTCTCTTTCTAGTTGTAGAATTTCCACTCAGCCAGCCTTCCTGTGGGTCTGGGTGGTATCCGTTTTTTCTTTTCATTGTGGTTTTGAAATGGTTGTGCGAGGCAGCAAGTCTAGGTATTTACCTATGCCGCCATCTTGGTTTCTCCATGGTAGTAGTAGTACTCATTCTCCTACCATTGCTACCACATGCTAGACCTGTGCTGGGGGCTTTTGCATACACCCTCTCTATTAGTCTTTACAAAAAACCCATGGGGTAGGTATTAATTTTTCCATATAACCAGTAAGGAAACTGAGACTGAATTAGCTCATAGTTATCTATTTTTTTGGTTTTTGCAACTCAGATCTGCATCAGACCAATGAAAACGATGGTGGCACACCTCTGTGAATATGTTAAAAACACTTCAGTTGTACACAGAATTGGTATGTGAATTATATCTCAATAAAGAGGTTAAAAAAATTGTCACTACATTGATCACCTCCCACTTGCCTTTCTGTAGTCCAACCCATAAGAATTCCTAGGGCTCTACAGAAAACAGTTTGAAAACCATGTTGATTTCTATCCCCATTTTTCCCATTCCTAACTTTGCTAGATAGGTAGAGGTGCTTCCAAGTCTGAAGTACCATTGTTTCTGGAAGCAGAGATTCCTGGTTAGCTTACTGACAACTAGTTGCCTTTGTTTCTGAGAAGGTTTCTGAGGACACTCTGACTGAAGATCCCTGAGGCATCCTCTTTGGGAGAATTCCTTCCTCCCTCTCTCTTTACCTCCCTCCCTCCCTCTGTCCTTTTTTCTCTCCCTCTCTCCCTCCCTCTTCATCCCTTCTGACCTTCAGGTTTTTTTTGTAGTTGAAGTGGTAGGGGAAGCTGGGGAAGCTGAAATGATAGGAAAGAACCCAGGTGGTAATTCCCTCTCACCCAAATACTAGGGGCCTGCATCAAATTCTTGGCCCTTACCATATGGAACTCCATGAGCAGGGTTGTCAAAGGCAACTGGCTAAGTAGTCCTGGCTTTATTTTTCCTGAATTCACCTTGTGCTCAGGGCCTCCCTCCAATTTCCACTGCTGCTGCCATGCCAATGCCAGCCCCTGGGAAACAGAGTTCTCGTCTTTGCCCCTGGGCCAAATCCTGAACATAGATTTTTTTTATATACCTCTCTGCACAGTTTTGATAGCTTGGAGCTTTTGCCTTTTTTTTTTTTTTTAAGTTTACCATATGCAAAATAGGATAGAAAAGAAATAATTTCAGACAGTTATGCACATAACCTCAGTATAGGTTTCGATGTATACATTTCTGTTGCTGCAGTGACTCTTTTTGACCTAAAGAATTGTTATAGTTTAGAGACACTGCTCTGTTTTTTTGCTTTCTAGTTCTCTGCCTATCTCCTGGTGCAATCACCATCTTATTTCCTACCTTGTGGAACATTCTGAGAATATGTACTTACTCTAGGCAAAGTACAGATTGAATTCAGCTCAGGCCTTTTGGACAGAACAGAGGTGACTGATACCATGAATGATATCATCTTTAGATGAAACTTTCTCCTTAGGCTAAGGAAGAGACCTGGCCAGATTTTTCCTTGTAAAAAGGAAAATAATTTGCATAATTTATAAGATGGCTGTAGTATTCACCTACTAGCAGTGGCTCATATCTTACAGGTTATATCCCCCATTGAGTCCAAGTTCTGTGGCTTTGCTCATGCATTCAGTCCTAACTTTAGTTTCTTAGAAGAAAGTATTTAAACCTTGAATTTTTTAAAGTATGAGGCAAACCTTTAGAGTCTGACCTGAATTTACATCCAAGCTTTGCAATGTCCTAGCTATAAGGTCAAGTAATTTGAAGCCTCACTTTCCTCATCTGTAAAGTAGAGATGAAAATAAGATACTCTTTGTATTGACAAGCCTACAGACTAATGAGAGAGGCAGATATATAAACTGGCAATGACAATAGCACATTTTAAGAGCTATAATGGTGGTGTGGACAGGGACTATGGGAGTTTCAAGAAGAGTAAGAGGTAATCTAACATGTGCTGGTGTAGTAGAAGACACATTGTCAACCAGCACTCTGGGAAGTATACCAGTTGCTAAACAAGCTGAACTACTTACACATCAGAGGGAGTATAGGCATAGTTTACAATCTGTCCCAGTGTCTTAGCCAGTTACAGGAGGAAGCAGCAGCTCCCCCAGATGGTATCTCTCATGTTTCTAGGAAAACTCAGACGGTGGTTTGGTTTGACAGACAGGAATATTCTTTCTTACTATGCAGACTGTTGTTTTTCCTTTCTCTCCATTTGTTGGTGAGTCTGCTTTGCTTATTCTGGATGGCAATCCTATTGATGCCTGTAACATTTCTCTTTGTGAGTGCCTACTACATATGTGTATATGTTTCTCTGTACCTTCATGTTTGTTTCTTTGTATGTGTGTATACATCATTTTGTGCCTTTCTGTATTGTATGTGTCTTTTTGTATTTAGATGTGTCTGTATATGACAAGAAGTGGGGAGGGGAGGAACACTGAGCCAAGGGAATAGGAACTGAGAGAAGCCCAGAAGCCAGGTTGAGGACTAAGGAGGTTAGGAGCAAAAGGTTAGGCTACAGTATAGTATGCAAGACCTAGAGGTAAGAGTAGAGCCAGAAATGTAATCAGGAACCAAAGATGCTGTTAGTCTAGGCAGGATCTGGGTCCTACAAAGTAGTAGGCCAAATGCAGTGGTCATCCAGCAGCCAGAAATGGGCAAGCCAGCAGAGTGAGGAAAGCCCTGCTTCCGGTATTCCTGTCTAAGGAGGAACCAGCAGCTGACTCTGAGGGCCCTGCTTGCCTTCATACCTAGCTGGTTTGTGTTTGTTTGTCTGTATGTGTATTCGTGCAAATCCCTGTGTCTGTATCTGTATGCACATCACATTCAGTATACTTCATAGCATTAGGAACAATTCGTTTCCAATGCAAAGTCTGATTCACTTGAGGATCAATGACCCTTCCCTTATTTGTTCTCCTTCCCTTCTTTCTCCAAACATATTTAGTGTCTGCTCTGTGCTGGGTATTGGATATGCAAAGACAAAAAAGGAAGACACCTATTAGTGAAGCAGAAACACATTCATGTTCAATCCTAAAAAGTGTTGTGACAAGAAATTAACACTGCATGCCCTGGAAATGCAAAAAAGGGCATTTCACTGTCCTAGGCTGCCAGGAAAGGCTACCCAGAAGAAGTGATGCCTGAGATGGATTTTGGAAGATGAATAGGAGTCAACCTGGGACAGTGGTAAAAAGGGTATACTAAGTGGAGGGATGAGTGTGATGTCCTTAGGGATCTGTGAATCATTCGTTCTTTTAACTTGAACATAAAATGTAATAGGGGGCAGGGAGGGAGAGGTTGGAAAAGCAGGCATTAGCCAGATTTTATTGAGAAACTTGGATTTCATCCCAAAAGTAATGAGCTAGAAGGATTGTAAATAGAGATGGCTCTAACTCTGATGAAGGTATGTCAGGAGGAGGCTTTGCAGAGCAGGTGAAACTGGGACTTGGATTTTAATAATGAACAGGGGTTTACTGATGAAGAAAGAAGGAGGAGCATTTCAGGAAAAAGGAAATTTATGAGTAAAGGCAGTAGGCAAAAATATGTTTGAGAAACATCATGTAGGAAAGTCTAGAGCAGGCATGTTAAGCTCAAAGGCTAACACGGGCCAAATAAACAAAGTTTAAGGTTATGTGGGCCACAAAAAAACAAAAGCTTCAATTTTCATAGAAATGTAGGTTAATTTCGATAGAGACATGCTGAATACAAAGGGATGAAATAAATGAGTAATCATTAACATAAAATAATAGAATATTTTAATAAAAATTAATATTTTTTTCCTGAACATTAACTTACCAGACACTGAGTAACTGCACAAATTAATAAACGTAATGCAAATAGACCTATTTTTCTTGTTCTCCAAAAGCAAAATATTTCCTGATGCATATACCAAACAAATCAATACAAGACTAATGATCTGGCAATCGGCTGCTAAAATATTCGCTGCTAGTATTAGTAGAGAGAAATGGTGCACCTGCATGTAAGGGAAGTGAATGCAGCACAATTATAGTAATCAGTCATTAGGGAGCATTGCAGTTCGTTAATAATAATTATGGATAACAGGATATTGTAAAAATTAAGTTACAACATTTTTATTAAAACGTATCTTACATACATTATATTGGCTGGGCTCTAAAAATATTTGTTGTGGGCCTAATGTGGCCTGTGGGCCGCAGGTTTGACATGCTTGGTCTAGAGAATAATTTCTTCATGTATAACATAGGGAACTGGTAATATAAACCTTCAGTGGTTAATATGAGGCTCAAATAAGATAATGGATGTAAAGAATCCTTTGTAAACTATAATGCAGTGTAAATTTCAATAGCAGGTATTATGCAGCTTCTCCTCTTCTCCTCTCAGTGACCAGCAGCATCAGGCCCTCCCAGGTGTAGATCAGGTAGGCATGCACCCAAGCAGTGTGGCTTTTACTGGATGAGAACTCTGCCTTCTTTCATCTACCCACTTGGAATCTTGAGGAGGAGAAGCTAAGTTTAGAAGCTGCTGGAACTCGGAGGCTGAGTGCTGGTTCTTTCAGGATACACCGTTTTCCACAGTATGAGCCCTCTTGCCCAGGGACCCAGGTTCAAAATAGTCAAACATGAAGGACCTTTTACATATAGGCACTGTGAAGGATTGTGCCTTAAATGATTTCATTTTCTCCATTTTGTAGCTGTGGGGTATCTGCATTTTATAGGCTCAAGGGGACATAGTGAGTATGTGGCAGAGATGGGATTCGAGTCTGTATCTGTGACATTCTTTTTCCTATATGTCACTGTAGACTGTAAGCTGTAAGAAGCGTCATGATTAGTGGGAGTGAAACACGCTGAGGGCATTGGCAGAGGGTGCCCTGTCTTACCTATGTGCTCTCAGTATGTCTGATTGATCTGTGTGTCTGTGGATCCCAGCATAGGACATGCCACAAATTAACTGCTCTATAAATGCTCGTTGTGCAAATGAATGAATAAATTCTTCTTAATAATGGCTTCTAGAACCCCAGATGTTTTCACTACTCCCTTCTGCCTTCTTTGTGGTGCTATGATACTCTAATTAGAGATTTTGTTCTTGAGGATTATTTTTTGGCAGATAGGGGGAGTATTGCTTAAATTCTTCCTCTTGGAGTTGCTTAGGAGCTAGGAGGTTCTTTGTTGTTGTTTTTTTAATCTTTATTGTTGAAAGTATTACATAGGTCCTCCTTTCCCCCCATAAACTTCTTCTAGTCCATTCCCGTTTCTCCCCACCCCCACCCCCAGACCCTCACCACCCCATTGTCTGTGTCCACGGGTTATGCATATACGCATACAAGTTTGTTGGTTGTTCTCTTCCCACCCACTCCCCCCTGCCTTCCCTGTGAGGTTCAACAGTCTGTTCATGCTTCTATGTCTCTGGGTCCATTTTTGATCATCAGTTTATTTGGTTCATTAGATTCCACATATGAGTGAGATCATGTGATACTTATCTTTCTCTGACTGGCTATTTCACTTAGCATAATATTCTTCAAGTCTATCCATGCTGTTGCAAATGGTAAGATTCTTTCTTTTTATTGCTGCATAGTATTCCATTGTGTAAATGTACCATAGTTTGTTTTATCCACTAGTGTTCCATATAGTCTTTCTGATGAGTGTTTCAGGTTTTGTAGGATAATTCCTAAAAGTGAGATGACTGGGTCAATAGAAGTTCCATTTTTAATTTCTTCATGAAACTCCATACTGTTTTCCACAGTGGCTACACCAGTTTACATTCCCACCAGCAGTATACTAGGGTTCCCTTTTTCATTACAACCTTGCCAACACTTGTTGTTGGATGATTTGTTGATCATAGCCATTCTGACAGGTGTAAGGTGATATCTCATTGTTTTTTTGATTTGCATCTCTCAGATAATTAGTGACTTTGAGTATTTTTTCATATGTCTCTTGGCTTTCTCTATGTCCACTTTGGAGAAGTGTCTATGTAGGTCCTTTGCCCACTTTTTAATTGGATTGTTCGTCTTCCTTTTGTTAAGTTAAATGAGTTCCCTATATATTTTGGAGATAAGGAGCTAGTAGGTTCTTAAAGTGGGGCATGAATTTTTTTTGCTTATATATTTTGTTCCAAAGCCTACCCTCTCATTTCCCAAAAGTGAGTGGTATTCATACGTAACATACAGTGAGCCCTCAACTTTTTAATCATATTTTTTGAAGTTGGTGTTCCATTTTGAGATGGCATCTAAGAGGTTTTTCTGCTGTTGAGTGCTTGGCTGGGTTTGTTTCCCAGGGTCTTAGAAAGCCATGCGTAGCGATGGTAGGATGGAGAACAACTGAGAAGATGGGTACATTCTTAGTACTTTTATATTTCTCTTATAGTATATTAAATCTATTAATATTTAGGAAAACTTAATTTATATCGGAGAGCTTATTTTATGTCACCAAAGCTGTAAAATTTATTTACAGCTCTGGCAGGTATGACTCAGTAGTTAGAGCGTCAGTCCACTATTTTAAGTTCTTTTTGTAAATTAACTTGTTTATAACATCTTCAAATGATGGTATTATGAAGTTTTATATTACGTTCTATTATCTCCATTTTACAAATGATGTGCATGATACACTGAAAGTAACTGGTGGAACTAGGATTCAAATGCAGGCAACCTGGCTCTCAAATCAAACTCTGCTAACTGAATCCAACCCAGTGAAACCCTCTGGCCCCTAGCTGACTATTTTTGTTTTAGATTGGCCAAATATTTGGAAATCTTTTTCTTCCTTCTATGTAGTAACTGAATGTGCATTGACTAGTAATTGTAAGCTAAATACTGCTGGGTGTTGTAGGGAAAACTCAAGTGAGAGACATTCATTTAGTTTATTTAATAACCACATATCCTGCTCTGTGCCAGGCCCTATGCTTGGAGGTGAGGTGAGTTTATGGAGCTAAATTAATTATTCATTTGAATGTCCCAAAGAATATGCAAGATGATGGGTAAAGAGATAAATGACAAATAAAATACTTTCTATATTTGAGTTGCTTAGGGAAATAAGAGGGGTGTAATTAAATAGAAGTTATATTATGATGGGATAAGTGTTGTTATAGATGTGTTCCCTGAGACATGAGAGAACAAATAGGATAGCACAGTTCACTTGCTTGGGAGAGGTCTGGAAAACTTCACAGAGGCAGTGACTTTTTCTTTAGCAGATAAAGAGAAGAAGAAAACATTTTAAATGGAGCGCCTTGTGTAAAGGTATAGAGGTATAAATAAGCATGGTTTGTTCAAGGAGCCTGAAGTGTCTTGAAGTGTCTAGAGCAGATATTGGCAAACTTTTTTTTATAAAGAGCCAGACAATGTATCGATAGTTTAGGCTTTGCTGGTCATACAACCTCTGTCACAATAAGTCAACTTTGCCTTTGTAGCACAAAAGCAGCTATAAACTATATATAAATGAATGAGTGTTGCTGTTTTCTAATAAAACTTTATTTTCAGCACTGGCAGGTGTGCTTCAACACTCACCAAAGGGTTGTTGATTTGATTTCTGATCAAGGGTACTTTTTGGTTCGCTCCCTGGTTGGAGCACCTGCAGGAGGCAACCAGTTGATGTGTGTTCCCCACCCCCTCCCTGTCTGAAAGCAATAGAAAAAAATATCCTCAGGTGAGGATTAACAACAACAAAAATACCCAGAAAAGGATACCTTTCAGCATCTAAACTAATAAAAGCGGAATAGTAAAATTAACCGTTTCTCCGGGATGCCCAACAACCAATCAGAGCGACTATATGCAAATTAGCCCAGCCAACATGGCGGCCGCCGCTCACGGAGTAAAGGGCAGCGTCCGTTGCAGCAGGAGTGAAAGGGAAACTGCCTGCGCAATGGCTCGCTTGGCCTTGGTTAAGCGAAACACACATTTTGCAACAATGTGTAAGTCATAGAATCCTCGGAGCTGAAGCCAGACCTGAGTCTAAGATAACAACATTGTGTCATTATAGAAGCCGCGAGGTGAGGCAGAGAGGAGGGTTCATTAGCCGCCTTAAAGGAACAGCATCAATTATAGGAGATAAACAAACCCCAGGCCCTAAAGGAACAGCATCAATTACAGGAGATAAACAAACCCCAGGCCCTAAAGGAACAGCATCAATTATAGGAGATAAACAAACCCCAGGCCTTAAAGGAACAGCATCAATTATAGAAGATAAACAAACCCCAGAAACCTGCGTCCAGCCAGCCTTGCTGGGATGTTGGGTCAATGGGAGCTGTGGGCAGCCTTAAAGCCCGTCACCCATGCTGGCCACAACCCAATGGGGTGAGGGACGTTCCTGGGGGGCTTGGCCAGCCTGGAGACAGCCATCAGCCCCTCACCCAGGCTGGTCAGGCACGCCAGCAGGTAGACATCCCCCGAGGGGTCCCAGACTGTGAGAGGGCACAGGCCGGGCTGAGGGACCTCCCGAGTGCACAGAGCGGCTGCAGGGCAGAACAGCGCAGGACCCAGGACCCGTGAGTGGGAAAGAGGCGGCAGGGTTGGAGGGCACCAGGAAGCGGGTAAGAGGCGGCAGGGAGTCGGCGGCCTGCTTGGTGGGCTTCCCAAGTCCCTTCCAGGGATCAGGGAGCAGGAAAAGGCTGGCCTGACCACAAGGCGGGGTTTTCTCTGCTTTCTCTGGTGGCTGGAGGAAGATGGGCAGTAGGCAAGCTTGGCAGGCAGGTAGCACCCAGCCCTGGCCACAGCTCAAAAAAGAGAACAACGTGCAGGGGAGGACAAGAGTCTGAGAGATCAACATAGAGGGGGTGCCTGCTCCAAGCCTCCACGGTGTGCCTGGTGGCAGGTCCCCAGCAGGTAGACACACACAGGAGGACTGCTCCGAGCCTCAGATGCAGCTGGGGGCAGGTCCCCAGTGGCCACACACACACACATACACACACAAAGCGCCTGGCAGACTGGGGCCATCATAGGACATCCACTGAGGGGTCCCAGACTGTGAGAGGGCACAGGCCGGGCTGAGGGACTCCCTCCACCCCGAGTACACAAATTTTTGTGCACCGGGCCCCTAGTTTCATATAATACTGGTTGGGTGGTGATGAACTCTTTTAGCTTTTTCTTGTCTGTGAAGCTCTTTGACCTTCAATTCTGAATAATAGCTTTGCTGGGTAAAGTAATCTTGGTTGTAGGTTCTTGCTATTTATCATTTTGAATATTTCTTGCCACTCCCTTCTGGCCTGCAAAGTTTCTGTTGAGAAATCAGCTGACAGTTGTATGGGTTCCCCCTTGACTGACTGCTTTTCTCTTGCTGCTTTTAAGATTCTCTCTTTGTCTTTTGCCCTTGGCATTTTAATTATGATGTGTCTTGGTGTGGTCCTAAGGGTATCCTTTGAGAAGAGGAATAAGAAGAAAAAGTAAAGATAAAAATTATGAACAACAAATATATATCTATCAAGTGAACCTAAAAATCAAGTGAATTTTTTAAAAATCTGATTAACAGAATAAACTGGTGAATAGAATAGAATCAGAGGCATAGAAAGAGAGTGGACTGACAATTCACAGGGGGAAAAGGGTGTTGGGGGTGTGGGAAGAGACTGGACAAAAATCATACACCCATGGATGAGGACAGTGAGGGGGGGTAAGGGCAGAAGGTGAGGTGGGAACTGGGAGGAGGGGAGCTATGGGGGGGGGAGAGGAACAACTATAATAATATGAACAATAAAGATATTTAGAAAAATACCCAGAAAAACTTTATTTACAAAATAAATAGTAAGCTGACCCATAGCCATAGTTTCCTAACCTTTGGTCTGGAGTGTAGGTATCAGGTAGGGAGGGATAGTGACCAGGAAGTTAGGTTATGGCCCAGATTGTAAAAGGCCTTGAATGCCAGGCCAAGAAGCTAAGGCTTTATCATGTAGATAATGGGGAGCCATGAGATTTTAAGTAGTTGCTTTGGTATAGTTAGATTTGTACTTTACAAAGGTCATTCTGGTGACTAACTGGCAGAAGTAAGACAGATGTACCAAGGTGAGTGAGAAATGGCTATCCTTTCCCTGCCCTTAAGTAGCAGCTTATCTCATTGGAGACAGATTCACTTCTAAGACATCTATGTCCTGGCACTACCTATAGATGTCATTCAGAGTTGTTGTAGCTAAAATGTGGGTTCTGGCTAGATGTACAAGAGGTGAATATGAGTCAGGAAGCTTCTCAGGTCTGGGACATGTGTCTTATGGGTTCTAAATATGTATTGTGTGTGTGGGGAAATGGGAGTGGAGGTGTAGAGGTTTGATTTGAGAGACATGGAAGGTGAGCAAGTAGGGAACAGGTTGGGAAAGGGTAGTAAGGATTAAATAGTTCTAAGAACCCAAGAGACCTGCCCAGATCCTTGCACCCAAAGATATGTTACTCCTCGTCTAGCTTTCTCTGAGTGAATTCTGTTCACTGATAGAGCTGGCTGGGCCTATTTTGTGGGGACTATAGAGATATGTCTCCTTTCTTCTCTGCTCTCACCCACATTTCACTATTGCTTAACACTTGGGATGGGTTGCATGCTTTGTGCCATCACCAGGAAGATCATTTTTCTGAACTCATAGAGCTAAATATACTTAGAGACAGCTGTTCCCTTGGCTCTTCAGAGAGCTATTAAGTTGAAGTTCTAGGCAATGCTGCATTCCCTGTGGTAAGCCAAGACTTTTAGGGAGCCTCCTTGGAACTCCCTGAGAGAAGAGCTGTTTGTTCTGAGTCTGAAATAGTAAATCCTCATGGAGCCAAATGTTGCCTCTTTGGTTTTGTTTTGTTTTTGCTTTTTGTTGCCTTTAAACTTTGTCTTAAATCAGACTTTAGTTATTAGCTAGATGTAGGACAGTGTTTAGAGTAATATGGTGGTAATGCCCACCATATATTGAACATTGGAGTTCTAGTTCAGCACAATGTTCTTGTATGCTATGTTTATGGTTGGATAACTGGGACCTTCTATCAGAGGATGTATAGCAAGCATGTCAAACTCGTGGCCTGTGGGCCGCATATGACCCACAATGAATATTTTTGTGGCCCAACCAATTTAACGGTATGTAAGAATGTTTTAATAAAAATTTTGTAACTTAATTTTTATAATATCCTGTTATCCATAATTATCAATAATGAACTACAGCGTTCCTTAATGACTGATTACTATAATCGTGTTGCATTTATTTCCCTTATGCGCAGGCACACAATTTCTCTCCATTAATATTAGCAGTGAATATTTTAGCAGCCAATTGCCAGGTCATTAGTCTAGTATTGACTTGTTTGATGTATGCAACAGGAAATATTTTGCTTTTGGAGAACAAGAAAAATAGGTCTATTTGCATTATGTTTATTAATTTGTGCAGTTATTCAGTGTCTGATAAGTTAATGTTCAAGAAAAAATGTTAATTTTTATTAAAATGTTCTATTTTATGTTAATGATTACTCATTTATTTCATCCCTTTGTATTCAGCATGTCTCTATCAAAATAAACCTACATTTCTATGAAAATTGAAGCTCTTGTTTTTTTGCAGCCCACATAAACTTAAACCTTATTTATTTGGCCCGTGTTAGCCTTTGAGTTTGACATGTTTGATGTATAGTTCAGTAGGGGAGGCAGACAAATAACAAGACTAATAGGAGGGTACACAAGGTGGCTGTAGGAACACAGAAAAGTCTCCTTTGATCAGAAAGTTTTTTCTCTTTCATATCCTCATCTCACCCTTCTTACAGTAATAATCATAACTAACATTCTGGTTGTGCTTTAAAACGTACAGAGTGCTTTTGTGTACATGAGAAGTCACAAGCTCCGTTCCTCTGAGGGGCTGAGGGTATCATAACCGAGTAATATGGACTGTACAAATGCACATACATAAATCTGAGTGCGAGAGCTGTGGCCAACTAGAGAGCACATGCCACTTTAGAAGGGAATGACTGTTGCTCAACTCTGGCAGATTGTCACCAGGTAGATATGTGAACCCAGAAGTTGTGCCAAGGGGGAAGGGTCTTAAGGCCCTCACCATCTCAACACCAACTTCCCCACTTCCAAGCTGCCCCAAATTGTAATATGGACAGTTGATTTTTCTTAATTTTAAGTAAAATGTGAATAAAAACATCTTCATAAAACATTGCATTTTAAAATTAATTTGTAATGAACATAAAAACAATGTGTTGGCTATGCAAACACATCTTTATGACAAGTCCTTTAGCCACACCCTCCCTTCTAATTAAATTGCTGCCCTTAAGTCTCAAGTCTCTTCTATATAAAATGCTAAAGTTGTTAATGGACCTCAGTGCTCCTAGATCTTTTTTTTTCTCCCCGAAGTGCATGATAGACAATGGATTTTAATGTATTGGAACAAAAAGCTATTTCTGTGGCTTCAGATCCTATAATACAGTTAATCTTTCAAAAAATACAACTTGTTAAATTTTAGTCTAATATCAAGACAAATATCCACAATTATCTGAAACTAGTGGCCCAGTGCACGAAATTCGTGCACATTAAAAGGGGATTAATCAGAGGAAATATTTTAATATTGCTATTTGCCCTTTCTCTATAATAGAAGTGTCAGAGATTAAAGAAAATTCATAAAATGTGTATGAAAATCTTCCTCCTGTCAGAGTCTGGGGTGCACCATGAAACCCAGAGTCAAGTCTTTAACCACCCATGTGTACCTCAAAATCGCTTGAGACCCAAACCTGGATAGCCCCCCTTCATTGGGCTAGATCCAGACCCAGCCGGTCCCACCCTGTCAAGCCCTGCCAGGTGGGGGGGTGCAGCCTCAGGTCCCCTGGGTGCCAGGGCAGGGGGGCACGGCCTGAGGTCCCCCATCAAGCCCTGCTGGGTGGAGAGAGTGGCCTGTGATCCCCCAGCCTGGTGCCGGGGCAAGGGGCACAGCCTGAGATCCCCTGGCCTGGGGCTAGGGTGGGGGGCATGGCCTGAGGTCCCCCGGCCTGGCACCAGGGAAGAAGGTGCAGCCTGAGTTCCTCTGGCCTGGTGCCAGGGCGGGGGGAGCAGCCTGAGGTCTCCTGTCAAGCCCTGCTAGTGGAAAGCACGACCTGAGGTCCCCTGTCAAGCCCCATGTAGGAGGTGGGTGGGCGTGCAGCCTCAGGTCCCTACTGATTGCTCCTTAAGGCTCGTAATGGGAACTTAGCCTCAGTTGTGGGTACAAATTGACCGGAGTGATGGTCAATTTTCATATTCCCTCTTTATTATATAGGATTACTATTAAAACACTCCTCTCTTTCCTAACTTTATCTGTGAGAGGTCATATTTTATTTAACTACTTCAACCAAAACAACACATTAAAATAGAGTAAATATAGAACTAAATATGAAATTGCTATATTTGGCCAGACATTAAACATATTTACAAAATGTAAAACAGTGCCATTCTTCTCCACAATTTTTGTTTGGAAAAAATATACTTTTCATAAAATATGCTTTTTATGCTAACATCTAACAGATTTGTTATTAGATATTTTGATCTTTTTTTTTATCTAGCCTGGAAAGCTGGACTTCTTCTTCTTTTTTTTTTTTTTTTTGGTAAAGTTTTTTTTATTTTTAAAGAGGTTCAATTTATAAAATGCTCTCCAGGCCATTAAAAGATACATCCAAAGGCAGTTTATGATTTCTGTAAAAAGGTTCCATTTAACCCTTCTCACAAATGAGAAGGATAGTTAGCCTTCATTTTGAGAGGAAAAGGCTCAGAGAGGCTAAGTAGCTTCCCCAAAAGTCACACAGTAAGTAAAGGGTCTGTTTCTTTAGGTTCTGAACTCTATATTTATAGTGCATTGCCTTTTCTATTTTTTTTTTTAAATCCTCAACTGAGGATATTTTATCTTTGAGTTTTAGGGAGAGTGTAAGAGAAAGGAAAAGACAGAGAGAAACATCCTATACAAGAGAAACACATTGGTTGGTTGCCTCTTGCATGAGTTCCAGCCAGGACCCAGGCCAGGAAGGAGTCTGCAACCAAGTACGTGCCCATGACCGGAATCAAACCTGGAACCTTTCAGTCTCCAGGCAGCCACTCTATCCACAAAGACAAACTAGCTAGGGCTCTTTTCTATTCTTAAGTCTTGATTGATTGTTTCAGCTTCACTTCTTTGTTCTCTAAAGAGGTTCCACTCAGCATCAGACCCTTCCTCCAAGTAGAGCTTCTGTGGGCCCATATTCCACATTTGGCACTCTCTTCTTGCTGGCCTTGTTTTTTGATCCCATATTCCTTTGCATGCTTTGTGGCATCAAGAGAGCTTGTATGCAGACCCCTGTGCAGATCATCCTTGCACCCTCTTCCCAGGAGCCTCTCTGCTCTCCATATACCTCAGTGTTCAGACTTGACTATAAACAGCAGTCTGTTTCTTGTTTGTTCTCTGTAAGCAGCTGGTATCTCTCAGATGTTTCCTGGAGTTAGCTGGTAATGGCATTCCTTGGAGATTGTGGCATTTCTGCTCCTAAGGCCTGCATCTGATGTTTCTCTGGTCTTAGATTATGACGATCTGAGTTAGAGCCTAAGAGGACCAAAAAAGGATACGTATACATTAAAGGACCTGATGAATGATTCTCTCTTATCATTGATGTTTCTATCTCTTTCTCCCTCTCCCTTCCTCTTTGAAATTAATGAAAAATATATTAAAAAGCATAAATCAAACTAAAAATTTTTGAGGATTATGTATTTATCTCTTTAAAATATATCCCAAATCTGATAAGTTCTCATTGCCCCCACACTACTGCCTTGTTTCAAACCATCACTAGCTCATACCTAGATTATTGCAATAGCCACCTGACTGGTTTACCTGCATCTGCCCTTTGCCTTCCTATCGTCTCAACACAGCATTCAGATAAATTCTTTCAAAAATGTAATTGTGGCCCTAACTGGTTTGGCTCAGTGGATAGAGCGTTGGCCTACAGACTGAAAGGTTCCAGGTTTGATTCCGGTCAAGGGCATGTACCTTGGTTTCGAGCACATCCCCAGTAGCGGGTGTGCAAGAGGCAGCTGATTGATGTTTCTCTCTCATCAATGTTTCTGACTCTCTGTCCCTCTCTCTTCCTCTCTGTAAAAAATCAATAAAATATATTTTTTAAAAAGATTTTAAAAAATGTAATTGTGATCATATTGTACTATGATTCAGATTCTTCTAACAGCTTCCATCTCAGAGTAAAAGTCAAAGTCCTTACAGTGGCCTGCAGGGGCCTCTGTGTCTGAACCCCAGTTGCCTCCCTGACTTCCTCTCCTATAGTCAGCACCTGTTCTCATTTCTCTTCGGCTACTCTGGTCTCCTGGCAATTCATTGAACATACTAAGTATCTCCTTGCCTTAGGGCCTTTGTATTTGCCATCCTTATTCTCAGGATACTCTTCTTCTTCTTCCAGTTATTCCGCCTGCTTTTCTCCAACATCTCTCCTTCAGATATTTGCTTAAAAGCCACTTTCTTAATGAGACTTTCTTTGACTCCTCTAATTAAAATGACAAACCACTAATACCACTACTCTTAGCATTCTTTATCCTTTTTTTCTTGCTTTAAATGAATTATTGTCTCTTTTACCCAACTAGGATGTTAGTGTTACTAGTCCAAAGTTTGTGTGCCCAATGCTTTAAAAGGCCAAAATTCAAAATGTCAGTTTGGAGTAAGAAAAGGTTTGTTGATTGAGAATGTGCCATTGAGCAGATAGGAGTCCTAAACCTCAAATCCATCTTTTTTTTTTTTTTTAATTTTTTTCTCAAATCCATCTTAAGAAAGTACAGAGTTCAGGCTTCTTTTATATCAACAGAAGGGAGGGGCTGTTTTTATAAAAACTCAAGCCCCAAGCAGAATTCCTCTCATGATGAGTATGTGTGAAGCAGGAGCCCATTTTTTTTTTTAATTGGGTTGTTTATCTTCCTTTGGTTAAGTTGTATGTCTTCCCTGTAAATGTTGGAGATTAAACCCTTATCGGTGATAACATTCACAAATATGTTCTTCCATGCAGTGAGCTTTCTTGTTTGTTTTGTTTTGTTTTTCAGCTGTCTTCTTTTTTTAAAATTTGTTTTGTTGCTTAAAGTATTACAAAGAGTAGTACATATGTCTCCCTTTTTTTCCCCCCCTTGACCTTCCCCAGGCCTCCCCTCCCTAGTGTCTTGTGTCCATTCGTTATGCTTATATGAATGCATACAAGTCCTTGGGTTGATCTCTTACCATCCCCTCCCTCCAACCCTCCCCAGCCTTCCCGGCTTTCTTGTTGTTTTGTTGATGGTTTCCTTTGCTGTGCAAAAGCTTTTTATTTTGATGTAGTCCTATTTGTTTATTTTCTCTTTAGTTTCCATAGCCCTAGGAGCATTATCAGTGAATAAATTGCTTCTGCATGTGTCTGAGATTTTGCTGCCTGAGGGGGAGAGATCAACCAAAGGACTTATATGCAAGCATATAGGCCTAACCACTGGACACAGACAACAGGGGGTTGAGGGCTTGAGTGGGGGAATGGGGGTTAATATAGGGATAAGGACACATATGTAATAACTTAATCAATAAAGAAATTTTTAAAAAAAGCAGGAGCTATTAGCCTAAGGGCCATGGGAACAACAGCAGGTTTGAACCAGCTGGAGACAGAGAGAGTGAGCACTTCACTGTTACGTTAACTCAATGAAGACAAAGATTTGTAGTGCTGTTTACTACTTACTGCATTTCTAATGCCTGGAACTATGCCTGACACATAGAAATCTTATATTTGTTGAATAAATGAATACATTTATGTCCCTAGACTGGCTGTCTCAGACTGCCTGTGACTGTGTCTTCCCTGAGATGTCTCAATGTCTGTTTAAAGTCTAGTGAACTCACCACTTTAGGCCCCTAGTGAGAACTATTAGACTCTCAATGAAATTAACAAAATTGAAATAGAAGAGCCAAGGGATGATGGGGCCCAGATATACTTTTTAAGTATAAAGTAAAATAAAAAGTATAATAAAGCCCTAACTGGTTTGGCTCAGTGGATAGAGCGTCGGCCTGTGGACTGAAGGGTCCCAGATTTGATTCTGGTCAAGGGCATGTACCTTGGTTGCGGGCACATCCCCAGTAGGAGGTGTGTAGGAGGCAGCTGATTGATGCTTCTCTCTCATCAATATTTCTAACTCTCTATCCCTCTCTCTTCCTCTCTATAAAAAATCAATAAAATATATATTTTTACAAAAGTATAATAACATAGTCAAATGTTAGCACAAAAATAGAAATATGGGTTAGTACAAAAGAATGGAGAACCTAGAAATATATCCTATTTGTAAGGGCTTACTTTATTATTAAAGCCTGATGCACGAAATTCATACAAGAGTAGGCCTTCACAGCAGTTGTGGGTGCCTGGATCCCTCCCTTGAAGCCACAGTAGCTGCCTCCATCCCAACGGCTGCAGCCCCAACTTCATCTGGAAGGAAGGATGTCTGGTCTAATTAGCATATTATGCTTTTATTATTATAGATGTTTTTCAAAAAGGAATGGGAGACAATTTAACAAATGGGGTTGTAATAACTGGGTGGCAACTTGGGGAAAATGTTAAAGTTCACAACTTATAGCACATAATAAATTGAATGTCAGATGGCCTAAAAGTTGACTATTAAAAAAATACTTTAAGTAGTTTATTTTTGTAAGAATTGACAAAATCTCCTTGCTCTGGGATCTTCACCACATAACCTATTTAATCTTTATTAATTAAAAAGTAGCTTTTCTCAACAGTTTTAAATGAGAGTTGGGAAACTAGAGAACCTAACCCTCTGATATCAGAGGTACTTTAGTTGTGGCGAGAGGGCACAAAGAAAAGTTAAACCTGTGTACTAGTATGTGAGCACTGCTTTCATCATCTTATCTAACCAGACGTCTTGATTTCCCTAAATCAGTCTAGCCTCCTTTGAGGTATAGCTGACCATACCCATATGCCAGGTAGTAGATATAATATGTTAGAGCTGCACTCTAACATGTGGCCATTTAAATCTAAATTAATGTTTTAAATTTTTCAGTTATTTAACCATACAAGCCACATTATGAATGCTCGATAGTCATATGTGCCTAGTGGCAGTTGTTTAGACAGGACAGATATTGAACATGTCCATCATTGTAGAAGGTTTTATTGGACAGTGCTACATTATAGTTCCTTGTGCATAGCAGGCTGTACTCTGACTAGGTTGAGAATACTCCAGTGCGGATTCTCTTCTTGCCCAGGTCATTAAGCCCAGCTGTCTCAATGTCTGCAAAACCATAAATGCTTGTTATGGATCCAGGGAATCTGGGACCATACTGTCAATCATCTGTTCATTTAGTCAACAACATTTATTGGCATTATTCTGGGTCAGGCCCTTTTCTGAACCCCAGATAAGGAAAGATGGATAGGAAGACATTACTGAAAATCTATAAAATGTGCTTTTATGAGAGTAGTAATCAGAATTGCACATTTCTTTGATGTTTGAGGCTCGGTGGAAAGCAGTGATCAGTGTTCAATCCTTTACATACTAATGAGGTTATAGTGATCAGGCTGATTGAGTATTCATGAAATTAATTACCAGTTAAATTTTTAGAAGCTTTGATTTCTTTTGTTTTTCTTCTTTCTTGTAAAAGTAAATTATGAAAAGAAATCCAGATAATTAAAGGACAGCATATGCAGTATAGGGGGGAAATTTGGACTATAAAACCAGGTATCTTGGGTTGGAATACTAATTCCATCACTTATCAGTTATAACCTTGAACAGCTGTTTCAGTAATCTAATGTTATATAATAAACTTCCCCGAAGCTTAGTGGCTTAAAACAGCAACGTTTATTTTGGCATGTATTTGCAATCTGGGTATGACTCAGCTGGGACAGCTCATCTCTGTCTACTTGGTGAAGTAACTCAAAAGGTGAAGTAACTCAAAAGCTGGGGCTGCCCTGGATGGGAATCTCAGTGTTTAGAACATTGGCCCAAGCACCAAAGGGTCACAGGTTTGATTTCCTGTTAAGGACACATACTTGGGTTGCATGTTCTTGCAGGTTCAATCCCTAGCCCCAGTCAGGGTGCATGTGGGAGGCAATCAATCGATGTGTCTCTCACCTCTCTCTCTCTGTCTCTCTGTCTCTGTCTCTGTCTCTGTCTCTCTCTCTCTCTCTCTCTCTCTCTCTCTCTCTCTCTCTCTCCCTCTCTCCTGCTCTCCCATCTCCTTCCACTCTCTCTAAAAATCAATGAAAAAAATATTCTCAGATGAGGATTAACAACAACAGCAACAACAACAACAAAAACCGGGCTGGAATCACCTGAAGCCTCAGTCACTCACATGTCTGACTCTTGAGCTGGAAGTGTCCCGTTGGGGCTGCTTAGACATCTTTCTCTATCACTATATAGTCTTTCTGCAGGATCTCTCCAGCACGGGGCTTCAGTATAGCCAGGGTTCAGGACTCCCAAGGCAGATATCCCAAAAGGGAGAGAGTCAGATAGACTCCATATTGCCTTTTCTAACTTAACCTTGGAAGTCACTTGACATCATACTATTAGAAGACAAATCTCTAATGTCAGCTCATATTCAAGGGGAGGGATTTTCACCTTTTGTGGGAAGATTGTCAAAGAATTGTGAACATATTTTAAAACCATCACAGCAAGTAATTTAACCTGTCTAAAGAAACTTAATGCGATTTGGGGCCAATTGCATTATGTTTGAGAATATTATTGTTCTCATTTGTAAAACAGATATGAAAATTCATTAGTTGTGAGAATTAGTTCAGAAGAGACTGTAGATGTTCTTGGAATATTGCTTAGTGTATAACTAAGTGTTCAAACATTGTTAATTCTTTCTCCCTTCTTTCCTCTTCTGGCTTATTGAATTCCAATTATCAATCATTTATTATCTTTCCATAATTAAAAAATGAAGAAATTTCCTACTCATATTTATTTTTTAAAGTGAAACATTATTACAAAAAAAAGAAAAGGCTATCTAGTTGGCAACTGGGACATAGGCACATGGAAGGATACATGAATGATGTGATACACTTGCGCATTGGATAGAGACAGTGTGCTGTAGATAGCTCAATGACCTTTATGGCTATCTTGGTGGGCTGGCTCCTAGGTGTCTCTTGTGACTTGTGCACTTTTTACTTGCAGTTCCTGAGGGAAGACCTCAATTACCATGACCCGACGGTGAGACACAACACCTTCCATGGTGAGGATAAGCTCATCAGCGTGGAGGACCTATGGAAGGCCTGGAAGTCCTCGGAAGGTAATGGGCAGCCTGGTTGTCCATCCTAGTTGCTAGCAGATTTAGAGAAGAGAGAAGATAGGCAGCAACTTGGCTTTAAAAGGACATGAGTATGAAATGCTTAGTAAAGAGCAAATTATTGAAATGGTTCTATATACAGTCACTGAATAAGAATGAATACAGTCACTGTGCTGGGAATGGGAGAAAGTGCTCCAAACAGAACTGAGGTTGTTCATCACTGGAATTATAATTGAATTTCATCCTATCCCTACCCTTCTCCCCAATATTCCCCTCCACCCCCAGTTTCTGCTTCTTCATCTCCAGAGATAAGGAGCTTGCTGGCCATTTGAGACAGCCCCTTTCTTCTGTAGCTTCCCATTTGATCCCAGCTCTGCTGAGTCCTAGATGATTCGAAGATTGGAAGAAAGATGGTCTCTCCCCTGAGTCTCTATTTTTTAGGTTAAATAGCCCTAGTTCTTTGAAGAAAAAATGTTTTATCAGCCTCTTCCTTATCTTGGGTTTCCTGCCTGTGAACACTATTGTTAATGTCTTTCTTAGATCATGGCTACTAGAGTTGCATGTAGTCCTCCTGATATGGTTTGATCAGCACAGAGTGGAGCAGAACCATCAGCTTCTCAGTTCTGGACCCTGTGTGTCTATTAGTACAATCTGATTAGATAGATACTGGGCCTTTCAGCAGTCATATCATTCTGCTGACTCATGTTGAATTTATTGAATAAAAACTTTCGATCTTTTTTATGTATAAAACCGCTAAACCATGACTGCCATCTTTTCTGGAACACTTGCTTCAGAATTCTGAGTGGAAGAACATGTCTAATTGTGTGAGACTTGACAGGGAAAGTAAAAACAGGACTTTTGCCTTCTCTCTGTTTTTATGTGTGGCTAGAGCTTCTTTTGATACCAATAGGATTGGAAGCAATCTCTTCCCTACTGATAGTGTAGGTGTTGATACTAAGAAGATTTAAACATTAAGTGACCTCCAGGGTCCCTGGTTTTGTAGATGAGGAACCTCAGGCCTAGATTTATTAAATTATTATTTGTTATCATGCATTTAGCTAATAGTAGAGCCAGGACTTAGACCTGGACCTCTGTTCTCTAGGCCTTTGCTTTTCCATACCATCTTGGTTGAAAGCACTGGTCTGGTGGTAGAGAAGACCAGTTTTGGTAGAAATAGGCAGTTTCTATTTTTGCTTAAATTATTACCTAGAATTATAGAATTTTAGATCTGGAAGGGATCTTCCAAAATATAGATTGAAAGCATTAAATTTGAAGTAGAAATTCTAATCCTGGTTCTAGGATGGGCAGGCTGATAGTTCTTATTAACTCTGTGTTTTTATCAGTTTAGAAGAAGCATAAATTAGTTATATGGACAGCTTCTTGGAAATCTTCAGAAGCTGAGTTCATGGTGGAGGATTTTGTGTAATACCTTAGAAACTCAGGCTGCCTACTGGTGAGAAAGCTATCAGTGAAATTATCTTTGGAAATACACTAGCACTGCCAGGAAAAATATCCTATTACTACCATGTAATTTTAATTTACTTATTTTTCTGTACTAACATGAGGACATGGCGCCTGGGTTTCAAGAGTGGGTTTCATAAGTAGGAACTTAGAATGAAAGATGGCAGGAAGAACATTCCTGACTCATACAGAAGTAGCTGGCAGGGAAAGAGATCAAGAAAGGGCAGAAACAGAGGGACTAAATAATAAGACTAGAAAACAGCCCAAGACAATTTTCTAGTAAGAAGTGTATTTATTTATGTACTTAGCAACTGTTTGAAACACTTCCAACTGTGTTCTATATGACAGGAAGATAGAAGACAATGAAATGAGTTTTCACCAGTTAGTCCCCATTACTGATGAGCTGAAAAAAACATTTCAGTTGTAAATAAAAATTACTTTTAAGTCATAATAAAGAATTTAAAGCATTTAATTGAGTAAAGGAAGCTGCAGCCTGGGAAACACAGATTGAGGTAGCAACCTAGATTATGTTCCTTGGAGACAAAGATGAGGCTGCCTTTTATTGTGAAAGTTCCACCCCAGATTCCCATTAGATCTTTTTTATGTACATGAAGTATCCAAATTGTGCAATTCTGATTGGACAGGGCAGGTCTCAGTCTTTTGATAGAAAAAGAAAACCAGGGTTTCCCTGCAGTTGTTGACTCAGATGGTGAAGCAAACGGGGCAAATTGTGGGAAGCTAAGAGTTCATTTTGAGGTTCTTCCCCATACACAGAGTGCCTGAGAAGTCCCTGTCTGAAAATGGCCATTAGTGTCTTTATTATTTATAAAGCTTGGGCCCTCAGTTGACTATGAGGAGCCCATTTCATCAGATAAATTTCCTCTCAGGGTTCACATCAAATTAATCTTTTTTCTTAGGGTTCACACAATGCACAGTGTTGTAGCTCACAGCTAAGCTGAGAATTGATATATACTAGTATGTACCATTAGGATTTTCTAATCATGTGTCATGCCTGGTGGTTTGAAAAACTAAAAGTGAGAATCTTCTTGTATACTATTTCTCACAACAATTTGCTTCATTATTTAGAGCAAGGCCTCCAATCTCTTTGGAATGATGATTTCCAGAGCTACAAAAAGCATTTAATACTCTGGCACTGGCTCAAACTGGCTGGTCTGAGTTTCACTAGATAATGTAGATACCAGCAGTGTTGATTTATGTTCAGAACATTAGTTGGCTAATGTCAGTACCATCAATGTGATTAGTGTTAAGATTTCTGACTAATGTTAGGAGCCAGTCTTTTCTCTGTGTTATTTAAATTTTAGCAGGAAAGCCTGATGATCTCTATATTAGCCAGCTCTGGACTTTTAATAATAAAAACAACAACTCAAAAATGATTCTAATGTTTATGTAATGTTTAGTATGTGCTAGACACTGTTCTGAGTGCTTTACAAATAGTAACTAATTTATTTCTCTCAAAAATTTTATGAAGTGTAAATACTATGATTTAGGATTTAGTGTATTTCCTCATCTCCATTTACAGATGAGTAAAATGAGACAGAGAGAGTGATTAAGTGCAATACTGTAATAAAGCCTGGCCAGTGTGGCTCAGTGATTGAGCATTGATCCATGAGCCAGGAGGTCACGGTTGGATTCCTGGTCAGGGCACATGCCTGGGTTGTGGGCTCAGTCCCCGGTAGGGAGCATGTAGGAAGCAGAGCCAACCAATGCTTCTTTCTCATCATTGATGTTTCTATTTCTCTCTCCCTCTCCTTTCCTCCCTCTGAAATCAATAAAAAAATATTTTTAAAAAAGAAATAATGTAATGCAATTCTGTTACTAATTACTTAGAGTTAATGCTGACTTCATAAGTTAAGGGCCTGGGACCCAACAAGATTGCCCTTACTTCAGATACCAAACCAACCACAAGCTCTGGGTGTTTCCAGGCCACCTGTGCTCTGACCAACTAGCTACAAAATTAGGGGTTTTCCACTATCCCCTCATGTTTGATAATTTTCTAAATCAGCAATTTTCAACTGGTGTGCTGAAAGAATTTTATTTTAAATTTATCTTTATTGTTCAGATTATTACAGTTGTTCCTCTTTTTCCCCCCATAGCTCCCCTTCTCCCATTTCCCACCCAACCCTCTGTCCTTGCCCCCCCACTGTCCTCATCCATAGGTGTACGGTTATTGTCCATTCTCTTCACGCACCCCCAACACCTTTAACCCCCCAAAATTGTTAGTCCACTCCCTTTCTATGCCTCTGATTCTATTCTATTCACCAGTTTATTCTATTCTTCAGATTTTTTATTCACTTGATTCTTAGATTCACTTGTTGATAGATATGTATTTGTTGTTCATAATTTTTACTTTCCTTTTTCTTCATCCTCTTCTCAAAGGATACCTTTAAGCATTTCATATAATACTGGTTGGGTGGTGATGAACTCTTTTAGCTTTTTCTTGTCTGTGAAGCTCTTTATCCGACCTTCAATTCTGAATGATAGCTTTGCTGGGTAAAGTAGTTTTGGCTGTAGGTTCTTGCTATTCATCACTT